>JAODAL010007427.1:0-125266 GCA_025379985.1 Phyllomedusa bahiana
TCCCACTATGGGCTTAACCATTACTGGTGTGGACCCAAAGGGCCCCAAAAGCCTGGTTATCTACACTGCATGCCTTGTTTTTCTCTCCGTTTCTTTTTTGGCATGGGGCCTTCATATAGTATCACCCTATTGGGTGGTGCTGTACTTTAAGAAATTTTCTGGCGGGGGAATCTCCTTTTCACTAGCGGGGCTGTGGTCTCTCTAAAACTTTGTAATAATGAAAGCCTGTCTCTTGGCCTCAGCTGGACTAAGCCCAGAGTCACCTCCTCTCTTGCTGTACACCAGGTCTGCACAACATACAGCCTGCAACAGGCCATGGGAGGGTGTGACCTATATAACTCTGCCCCTAAAACAGCGGTCCAGACAGTCCCAAGCAGGCAAGGAGTGGAAACATGCAGTCCGGTCCCAACCTCCTAAAATGTTCTGCAGGTCTGTTGTTAACTGAACTGAAGATGAACAGCTAAAAACTAGAACTAACTCACTCCTCCCCAACTAGGTTTCTTATTCAACTTTGGATTGTATGATGATATTATTCTTAATACTTGTATCATTTTCTATTACAGAAGCCAATCAGCGTATGGGAGTAATTGGAGCCGGGGTACTTGTTTTAGTTCTGCTTATTCTCTTGCTATCATTGTTATGTTGCTGTTGTGTCTGCCGTAAGAAGGAAGAATCAGCTGAGTAAGTATATATTTTCAGTATTGACTATGACTTTATTTTGGGCAACAGCTTTATCAGGGCCTTTTCCCTGACATCTTTGATATCAAAATAATTTTAGGACTTAGGTCTCTATCAAACATTTATATAGAATTTTTTGCACTTTCTTTAGATTCATTATTAAAAACCATACACCCCATACTGTATCATTAAGTCTTGTAGGTTATTTTTAAAACAGTCCTATGATATAGGTCATTTTTGGAATTATCTCCAAGCTTAGCTCCAAATGTGTCTTCTGCTAGACCTTTGAGGCCTATAACTGTATAAAGGCCTCACCCCCCTCAGACATTTTTTGGTACTAAAATTTTTGGGGAAAAAATTACCCACATAGTTTTTACGTACCTTTTCTCCAGAAAGAGGGGAGAAGTTTTGTCCTCTTTTATGCATTGTACTCCCGGCTAGAGGCAGCAGGAAGGTTGCTAATGCTGTGCACTGTACTTAAGGAGCCCCAAAATATGCCCCTCTATCAGCATAGAAGAAGCAGTAGGTTCCACCGCAGGGAGCGGGTTTTTAAGAACAGCTCCAATCCTGGTCAAGCAACCCTTTAGATGCCAGAGTCAATAGCAACTGTGGCATTTAGGTGGTTGAGAGAGGGAGGGGCTCCCTCTGTCACAAATTTAATATTTCGGGGGCCGATATTATCCCGGCATTCAAAATAAAAAATGGCTTTGGGTCTGCATGAAGGAAGCCTGTAGGGGTTGGTGTTGACTGGGTCTGTCACCCTCCCTGTCACAGTTACATTACAATACAGTAATATATTTCTGCATATTACAAAAGTGATCAAAGACCATAGCCATCTGCTACACATAATGGGTAGAGAGTCATCCTACTAATTTTTCCTTGGTTCCCAATGGTTTGAGTTACACCTCCATATAGTTCCATATTAACCCATAAGTCATGAAGAGGAATATAACTAATGTGTCCTAAAAATTTTAAAAAAATTTTTTTCACATAAAATATGCTCCATTTAAAAAATAAATTTTATTTTAAACAACCGAAATATCATATTATTTTTTTATGCAGTTTATAACACTGAAACCTCTAACATGACAATATTTTTACTGCTTTACAGTGGAAATCAAGAGCAGGTAACAAACAAGAAATCCCTCCCCACGCCCCTGCGGGGGGTTTTAGTGAATCAGAGAACACCCGAATTCCCTTGCGCAGACAGAAACTGCCAAAAGTCGTGGGTAAGATTATTTATAAACGTTTTTTTTAAGCGTTGCTCGTGGACCAAAAGAATTCACCATTTTAAATACAGGAGAAAATAGTATATAAAGTTTTTAAAATGGAACAAAGCAATAAGAGGACATTTTTAGAAATAATAGGTCTTGGGGTGACAGTGATTACATCAGCAGAGTAGAGGATAAAACAAACTAGTCACTGCAAAGCAAAGTCACTGCAAAGCAAAGCAAAGTTGCTTCTTATCTGTCATTTTTAACACAGCTATATGTAAACCTAGAGAGTTGCTTGGAGTTAAATGACTAATGCTACATTTTCAAGGGGTGCCTTTCAGAAAAAAAAAATTGGGTATAAAAATTGTGAATTCTTATATAAGGAAAAATAACCACTGCCTGCTTGCCTTAAAGTGGGATTAAGCCTGCTGAAAGCAGTTCCAGACAGCTGAGGCTTACAGATCGCTAGCGAGCTAGTCACTAGCAACCATAGGATAAAGGCTGTAACTAATTTGCTGCAGTTTGTAAAACCACCATGGAAGTTGTCGCAGCTGCAAATCCTAGCTTTACTTTTCTGGTACTATCTCATTGAAATATTTTAACCAAGCACTGGCACCTGAAAGAAACATCATGTTAACCGCTTAAGCCCCAGGCCTGAAAAGTAGTTAATGACCAGAACATTTTTTTAGTTTTTGCCTCCTTGCGTTTCAACAGTTGTTAAGTTTTTATTTTTTCAATGACACAGTTGTATGAGGCCTCGTTTTATTCGAGACAAGTTGTACGGGGAATAGTTTAAGTTCACTTATAAATAATTTTAAAAAAAAAAAAAAATCGAATTTTTTTTTGTTTTTTTACATTTTTTTTTACACCATTCACATTTCACACTTAATAACTTGTTAGCATAATTATGCAGGTTATTACGGTCGTGTGGATACCTAATAAGTGTAGTGTTTTTTCTGTGTGTAATATATGCACAATTATCTTTTATTAAATATTTATTTTTATTTTATTATTATTATTTTTGTATTCATTTTTTTACACTTTTTATGTTTTTTACTTTTTTTTTTTAAAATCCCATGAAGGGATAACTGTTTTACCTTTTTTTTTATACTTGGTAATGTATTAGCATATTCATATATGCTAATATATGCTAATACATTATACTCTGTGTCAGTCTGACACAGGCAGTGATCAGGACAGCACACAATCTGTCCTGGTCACTGGCTTATTACACAGACAGCCCGGGGGCTATTCTAGGTCTAGGAGACTTAAGACTGACTCAGTCCCATTCACTTCTATAGGAGAGTTTTCTAGTCATGCTCTGTGACCTGGGAAGAAATCAGTGTGCAGGGAGGTGAAAGGGTGTACTGTGACTATCTCCTCTTGTGACTGGTGCATCCTGTGTTATATATTCAAACTGGTGTCTTCTTTCAGTTTGACCCTCTTTGTGCTGATAATGAGCAGACAACTGAGAATATTTCTCTACAGAACAGGAAGTGTCAGACTATTATTAGGCTTAGTGGCCAAAGTGAAAACTGCAGGACTTAAGAATTATTAAAAAATATTGAAAGTGAGATGGAAAATTAAAAAAACATAACCAAAAATTCTTAAAAAATGTGTTGAACATAAAAATGTGAGTTAAACAATAAGTCATTTTTGATGACACATTCCCTTAAAGCTCTAAACTACTGGGGTTTATAAATTTTACAAATGTAGCTATTTTCACTCCTCACAGCCTCTTCAGGCTCACAGTTCTTCAGCAGGCTGTGGGCAGGTCTATGGCAGTGACTGACATTTAAGCTCTGCTAGCTCCAATTCCTGTCTGAACCTATTGCAGGCACTTTGTTATTGGAGGGGTTGTGAAAAACAATGTCATTGTCTAAGCAGGATGTTCAGCTATAAATGTGAGCTAGCATAGCTGTATTTGTCATGAGAGGAAACGTCTAGTGAGAGAGGCTCTGTTATGTTCACAGTAAGTACATATAAATACGCTCTGCAGACCCTGACAAAATATTACAAGACTTCTCCCAAGTCAGTAACTATAAGGGCGACATGTATGAATGGAACTGCGCCAGAAGCCTGGCGTATTTTGAGCCCGACATCTAGCGCAGCCCCGTTTGCTTTATTTTTAAATCGCCTGCACGCCAATATCAGGCGCAATACAGAGCGCCCGTGGCACTTTCTAATGCGCCCGAATTCGGCGGGCGTGTACGAGGCGGGGTGCACTAGAACCATACGGAGCTATAGATTTATAGCTTTGTTAAGGCAATTCAGGGCGCATTACTGCTGGAACAGGTATACCACTTTCAAAGTGGTTTATCTGAGCCAGAAATGTTGTATTAGCGCTAGAATACACCTGATTTATGACCCGCTGTACAGTGAGTTCATAAATCAGGCATATTCTATACTAATGTTATGTGCATGAATGTTGGCGTTTAGACGTCAAAATTCATACATGCTGCCCTAAGGAAGCTCCATCTTGCTAATAGGGGCCCATCCACATGACAAGCATTTATCTTCAGACTTTTATGTGAATTCGAGTTGTAAAAATCCAACTGTAAAACTTCCACATAGACCTCAATTAAAAATCCAAGTTGTAGTCCACATGACTTGGATTTTCTTGAGGTCAGATTTAAAAAACGCCGCTTTTTCAAAAAACATTCCACCATATTTCATGTAAAAAAATGTTGGATCCGCGTCCAAACCCATAGAGGTAAATGGGACTTGTTTTCTGATTGTAAATCCAGTGGGAAAAAAAACTACCTAAAATCAACATCGACAACCTTGTTAAAATACTTGTCAGATGACGCAGTTTTAGGATTCAGAATCCGACTAATATTTGGCATTTGTCATGTAGACGTACCCTAACACACAGCAGGGAATGACATCAACAGGCAGCAATGCTAGAGCAGAGAGAGGTAGTCAACAACTACAGAAACTTGTGTAAAAACAGCCAATAAGAACTGCTCAGAATAACAATGTATTTGATAATAGTCTTTATTTACCTTCGCCTTCACGTCTAATGCTAATCAAAGAGGTGGGAATACCCCTTTAACGTTTCAGCTAATAGATAAGTTGATCCTCATATTGTAAACAGGCCTAAGACTGGCATATTAAAGGGGTTGTCCGAGACTTACAAAAACTTGTTGGTCTGCTGGAGTATTATTGGAAATAGAAAAAAAGAAGTATACTCATCTCCGTGACTCTCCCATTCCATCCCGGTGGCCGGCTTTTACATCCCGGCTGCACATTGACCATCCATCGTTCATGTGCTATGTGCAGCCAATCAGAGGCCAGAGCACTCACGTGCCGTAACACGATGGTTTCATCCTACCATACTCGTACTAGACCCAATAAATATTGTATGTCGAAGGACCACTATATTAGTTATCTGCTTAATTTTCATTTTGTATTATGTTGAGTTGGCGTTTTGGAAGCTTTGGAACCAATTACCAGTTTTACATAGATTCATTGTGTTAACACACAAAGGTCGTCCTGGAATCAATTAACATTGTATGTTGAGGGACCACTGTACTCTGCATTTAACAAAAGAAATTCAAAAACCAATGTCAGTACTTTTGTTTTCCACCCCACCACAAAAAATATAAATAATATAAGTACCCAAAAAAGTGGCATTAAAAAATATACATCCAATAAAAAATAAGCCCTAATATATCTGGGATTACAAATAAAAAACAAGATAAAAAAAAATTAGGGTATTCAAAATGTGAAGTGTGCCATTACGTGTAAAGCTAGTTACCACCTACTATGGTAGGTAAGTATTATGTAGATTCCCTTTATGCCACCAGAAAAATTCTGTCCCATTGGGGCATGGACTCCATGAGATAGCTGAAGATGTCCCATGATATGTGATACAAGATGTTAGCAGCAAAATCTTCTGAATTGCGAAGTAAGGCCTCACTGATTGGAACTTTTTTCAGTACATCCCACGGATACTCAACTGGATCGGGATTTGGAAATTTGGTGACCTAGTCAACACCAGGAACTCTTGGTCATGGTCCTCAAACAATTCCTGAACATTTTTGCAGTGAAGCAGGCACTTTATCCTGCTAAAATAGAAATCTGCCATTAGGGAATACTGTTATCATGAAGGGATTAGTTGCTTTGTATCACTGTTTGTGTAGGTTGCATATGAAAAAGTAATTGACAAATTCCAAGGTTTTCCACAAAACATTGCTTAGAGCATTGCACTTCCTCTGGTGCTGGCTGGACATGTACATAATGTAACATAGTAACAGAGTAGATAAGGTAGGAAAAAGACACAGGTCCATTAAGTCTCACCCATAGCCGTACTGTTTTAATCCAGAGGAAGGCAAAAACTCTTATGAGGTGGATGTCAATTGCCCCATGCAAGAGGAAAAATTCCATCCTCCAGATATAGCAATCAGAATAAGTTCCTGGATCAACGTCCTGTCTCCATAATCTGATCCCATAATCTGTAATATTGTATTTTTTAAGAAAGACATTTAAACCCCTTTTTTAAAGAAATAAGTGGCATCGGCACTGTCAGGCCAAACAGTCCTATACACAAAAAACGGTGATGCACTGTGTGTTCTGACTTCTTTTCTGTGTCCTGTGTATCTTCTTCACAGACCAGCCCTTCATCTGCTGCCTAATATACCTTGAAAGGTACCATTGGAACAAGATGATTTTATTTGTATTTCACTTGTCAGTGGTTTTAATGTTATGGCTTACTGGCGTAGATGAGAAAGAGGCAAACATTTGATGAACCATTTTTTTTAATATATGTAAATACTTGTTAGAGCAATTTTGCTATATACTGTAGATTGTGCTTTGCCATCTGCTATCATATTTCACAATACAAGATTTATTTTAATTTTAAATCCCATATGTTCCAGAAATTAAAATGCAAATATCTTTCTAAAACCTACACGTATTGGGGGAGAGATTTATTATCAACTTTTTTGCCTGTTTTCTGGTGTAAAGCACTAGCAAAATTTTATTTATTATGGGCAACAATTTGCAACTTTTCCACTGCTCACATAGGTTTTTTTTTTTTTTTGTTTTTTAAAGTGACCTGATAGATTAACTATAATTTATGCCATAAATTGCATGCAGGCTGTCAAAGGTGCACCACGCTTAATTCAGAGGCCTGTGCCTCTGTGGCACAATTTCCTCAAGCACACTTTGTATTAATATCAGCTGGTACATTTCACTCATAGTTTTTTTTTTTCTAAGAGAACATCTGTCACTGTTTTCTGTGATGTGAATAAATGTTATCTTACATTCTCTTAAGAATATTCATTAAAGGATGCCTCTGACATGTCCATTTTGGTTGTTTTGAGGTTGTGAGGTTTAAGGCTATGTGCTATGTCTCCACAGCAATGTTAAAATGTCGTCCAAAATTCAACGGCATTTTAACATCTCCGGACCACGGTTTTTAGCACTAAAAACCACAGTCGGTTTTCAGATGTGCCGAAGACCCCGTACATTGAACGTACAGGAATCCGACAGCAATCCGGTGGAAGATCTGGCAGGTTTGAAAATCAGCCTAAATTCGGCGAATTTCAAAATCAACCGGAAAAAATCCATGCTGTCTAGACTATAGCACAGAATTTTTATTACTGTCTGTGGGGCACAGGTTATCGGATTTTTGGCGGATTCTAAATACTGAATTAGCCGAAGATCTGACCAAAAACTTTTGCAGTGTAGACATTGCCAAAAGGTTTGCTTATAAACAAGGCTGTGGTGTGGGGTCTGTAGATTTGTTTGTAGAGGAGTTTAATGTTTCATGATCATTGTTGCTGTCCAATATATATTTAAGGTCACTCTAAGATACAAGCTTTTTATGGACTTGGTGACACTGAAAGACTGCATAGGTTAGACCACCAGTTCGATCATTGTAAGTGATCAATTAACAGAAGTGAAATTCAGGGGGATTACAATTTAAGATAACAAAATAATCTGGGCTAGACTTCTAATACTATAATATAGTATAGTATAGTATAAATATAGTATAATTTAAAACCCTTTAGAATTAGACACAGAGAGGCTTTAGTAGCCTTGTACGGTGCTGTCAGAGCTGCAGGGGGGGTGACACTTATCCATGTACAGTATATAAATATACAGATAACAGTGTGACAGTAGAAGAATTGTCATGTTCTTCTTGGGAGTTTAGGGCATGTCTCCACAGCACAGAGCAAATACCGGTCAGATTTTCTGACCGGTATTTGCTTTGTTTTGGGGTCGTGTACACGGCCGCAGGATGGCGGCTTTTCTCCACGGTTTGTGGAGAGAAGCCCGTCTCCCTTCGTATTAAAATGTTCATGTTCTGCCTGAAAACCAGGCGGAAGCGTTACATATTCAATCTTTTTCAGATCGCTGACGGTCTAAAAGACCATTCAGTGGAAACGCCGTGCAGTGGGGACCGCTAACGGTCTAAAAAACCGTCCGGTGGAAACTCCGTACAGTGGGGACCGCTGCACGGATTTTCCATAGAGATCCGTGTAAAAGTTTGTCAGCTGGCTTGTAGACAGCTTTCAAAACCGAAAACCGTCTGCAAAAGCGGCCATGGGGACATGCCCTTACTCTCATATTTACTCTCATAACAATCTTGCTATGCTAGCTCATATTTATAGTCAGACATCCTGCATTGTCATTTTATTTTCAAACTCCTTTAATACTAATGTCGTTCTAACAGGTACAGCTAGGAACAGGAGCTGGTAGAGCTAAAGTGTAAGCAGGGCTGTGGAGTCAGAGTCGTGGAGTCGGAGTCGGTCCCTATTTTGCAGGAGTCGGAGTCGTCATAAAAGGGACTGACTCCGACTCCCAAAATATATAATAAGTTGGTCCAGTTAGTTTGATGCAGTGCAAAGATGCAAGAGGAATTGGGTTCGGCCAGTGCTACTGCTCCATATCTTCAGCCTCATCACATGAGGAGTGTAATTGATGACATGGAGCAGGCAAAGCGCTGCCCCAGGGGAAAAGATTCCGCTCCCTGGTCAAACGGATTTCAGCAAAATTTTTCACCTGCTTTCAAAGAAGTAGAAGAGTTTAACCATTCATCAAAACTGACTGTGGCTGAGACAATTCCTTTATACCCTACCATTGTTAGAGATGTTGCCCCTGTGGTCACTGCTTTGCCCCATCCCAAGTTAGTGTAGAGAGGCCGTTCTCTAGCCTGGAAATAATGAGATCAGTGTGAGGTCATGTATGCAGGATCTGATGGAGGCAATACTATTTCTCAGAACAAATTCAGAGACTCCACAAATGTTCCTGCAGTGTTTTACATATTTACAATTTTTTGGTGTTCTAAAGTCCTATCCAATAAATATATTTTACACTGACAAGCAAAATGGTAACAATGTTTTAAACTTTTGAGACTTTCAGGTTCCATATCTCACCATCCACTACAGCTTTGTACATGAGGCTACTGTAATTTCATATACAGTCATCTTACCTATCTTATACATAAATTTGACTTGCAAGTATTTAGCATCTGCTTAGTTCTGCAGATTCTTTCCTGTAACTGCATTGTTACTGTTTTGCTCCTAAAAATCAAAATGTTAATTTTTATTATTTGGTTAGTATTTGGTAAATCCACCTTTTGGTTTTCAATACTGCCTGAATCCTTCTGGGCTCTGGATCAGATTCAGGCATATCTTGACCAAAATCTGATCCCAGGTCTCTTCCTCACATTCCCAGACTGGACTTGGATACAAATACAGCTTTTTCTTCAACTCTACCCACAAGTGTTCAAAACATTGTTACTCTTTTGCTTGTCAGTGTCTGTTCTACCTAAATAGCTTGATTATTGTATCATAAGGTGATAAAAAGCCTGATGGGACCATTTTACTACAGTAAAGTTATCACTTAAATATGCGGCGTGTATGAGGGAGTCAGGAGTCGGATTCGGGAGTTGGATTCGGGAGTCGGAGTCGGAGGTTTGGGAAATTGAGGAGTCTGAGTCGGGGCTTTGGCTTGCCGACTCCACAGCCCTGAGTGTAAGTCAATGCTGTAGAACCACCCAGAGCCTGCTCAGGAAGTAGGAGTCTAAAGCAGGGTGGGAAGAGCAGGCAGACTGGAAAACCCCATAAGGACTGCACCCCTTGTTTCATATTACTTATTATACAGACTGAAGGGATGGTCTTTGACATACTTGTTAAGGCCTGCACCAGGAGCTGGCTATACAGTAGTTCAGTTGATTCCCTAATTTGGTTTAACTGCAAGTATAATATATATATAGATCACTCCTTAAATTGTATCAAAATCTTCAACAATTGAATTATGCTGTAATTACAGCCATAAAACGCATAAATATGCAGGGCAGGGTTGAGAGTGATCACGCTCTAAACATTTTATGCAAACTACCTACCACGCTAGGAGATCACTACTAATCGCAAGTGCAATATGACTTTTTAATCCCTATAGCATATATTTATGCATTTTATGGCTGTAGTTACAGCATAATAAAATTGTTGAAGATTTTGATTTAAAGGGGTTGTCTTGCTACAAAGAATAGCTTTCAAAATGTTGGGAACACAAAATAAAGACATTTTCCAAATATATTGCTTTGTTCATCTGTTTTTGTTAAGGAGATACAAGTGAATTTATCACCTCCCTGGCTATTTCTGTTCCCTCAGTGACCGACCTGTAAACATCTCTCCCCCCTGCTGTTTGTTCTATGTGATAGCAGTGAGTGACGTCATCAGTCATCACACAGGTCGCAGCAGCTCTGTGCTGGCCGGCAGTGAAAAACTTGATTTATATAAAGTAAACAGCACTAATTAGGGATCAGATAAAAACTCCTGCTAGTAGTTCTGGAGAGTTTCTGAGCTAACTGAAACTAATTAGCAGAATGAAAACACAGAGTTCAATACACCAAGGAGCTGTATGCACATTACAGTCAGGCTGAACAGGAAGTGACAGAGTATTTCATTCATGCATCCTATGAAACTCTGTAGGGAGACAACCCCTTTAAGGAGTGATCTGTATATATTATACAGGTCTATGGGTGAAGATGCCCAAATATTCACTCCAGCACATGCGGTTTAATGAATAAAAGAGGTCCGAAGTAATTACTTAAGACTGTTTAACTGCAATTAAAATTTTTAGATTTTGAGTGGAGTCGGACTGACAGGAGCCATATTGTAACATTAATGCAAAGAACAAGCAAGTTATTAATCCCCAAAATCATCACCTTCATTACTGACTGCACAGAGATAGTGCAGCACCAAAGAAACAAAAATGGCAAAACAGGGATCCAGTATGAGGCAGGTGGTCAAATTCTTTGGCATTGAATCTACAAAGGCAATTAAAGTATAGAGCTGTCCATTGTCAGCACAATAACGAACCAAATGCTGACTTTATCAGTTAACCTGATTTCAGTGGTTTTATTTAGCAGCATATTATTGCTGTGTGGAAGGATATGATGAGGTGAGAGGAAGTAGTAAAATGCAGCTCGTTTACTATATCCTGTTTGCGCTGTGTTTATTTACTTCTCTACAAGGTCAGGCAGTGCCATACTTTTCTCATGAAACTGTCCCTATTTTATTACCGCTTACCCTGTAGAAGTAATAAAGAAGGAAATGCAGCACATTTAACAGGTGACTTTTTTCAGACTTACATTATTTACTTTGTCCTATCCATTCTTTAGAAGCAAGCCCTTAGACTAAACAGTGGTCGATGTACTAGATTTCTGGCTTTCAGCACAATATTACTCATTAAGAAGCAATCCAAAAACACTAATCTCTGGGTGATGATTTGTGTATCAAAGAACAATAATTAATTGGTTTAGTTGTATGAAATAGCTTTGCCTGAGGATAAATTGCTATTAATCTCTGTAAGGATATTGTTTACAGATTATGTGTGGCAATTACAAAGTCGGATATCACAGTTGCAATGCTAAAATATCCTTGTTCCCCTAATCTCTTCTATAATAACTATACAGCCAGGAAAGCAAATGCCGTAAGCTCTATGCACTCGCACTTTCATGCTCTAAAATATAAATAATAGCTTAATCATTTTCTCATGTAGCCGTGTATTAATAACAATCTTTATTTATATAGCGCCAACATGTTCTGCAACACTTTACAATTCAGAGGGTATAAGTACAGACAAAGCAAAATTCTGCATATGGTGTGGCAGAGCGACCTCAGGTGGTTACAGGGTTCTGCCACTAGGTGGCGTACAGCAGGAGACCTGCTGCTGAAGTGCCACCGAAAACCTGGTTTTGATGGGGGAAGGCAACCATTTAGCGTCAGTAACCATAGGTTACATACATTTGTAACTAGTATGGCTGCAGTGCGGCTAGTGATGGGTTGCCTTTCCCGGGACGGTCACAGTGTTGAGTGGGAGGCCGTCCCCACGTTCCAATTCAATAAGGTCCAATGCTCAGTCTACAGTTATTATATCACATAAACATGTTAACCAAAAAAGAATACAATGACAAAAAAAGTCATAGGGAAATATATATTGACAATCTTTATCGATTCAATAATAAATATAAAAAATTAATATGTCACAAATAGAACAAATTTAAGGCTAAAAACAATTAAAAATAATGCCCATATCAAACAAGGCATACAAATCACACCATTCCTGAATATAGAAAGTCATCTAAGGTGTATAACCTATAATATTTAACATTAGTATTAAAATGGCTTATATTAGAGATCAAGTGATTAAATAGTATATAGACACATCAAGATGGGCATACAATAATGCCACACCTCTCACACACAATACATTACCAAGTGTATACAGGAATGGAGGAGATGCACTGCCGAGGAAATGGGATAGCCTCTTGAGTCTGGTGCCTTAGACCACTCAGCCACGGGGTTTTGAGAGGTCTCTGGAGACCTATTAAAGGCCTCCTACTACAGGTGATCAGGGGGCGTTGTCTGCTACCTGAGAGTGGAGCAGCAGAGGAGCTGGAGGAAGGCTCTGGCCCCAGGGCTTGAAGAGAAGCCAGAACCCAGGAGGAGACTGGGTGAAGTTGGAAAGTGTTTTGGGGGTCTGTATGCTAGGTCCAGACAACGAGTAGACAGGGATTATTAATGTGTGTAGTCAGTGGTCTGATGGCGTGAGGATTTATGTTTATGAGTTGTGTTTTTTCTGTAAACGGTGTGCCTCAATAAAGCTGGCTGAGGCCAGGTTTAAACTGGAATCCTGCAGTCGGAGTGCCTTGTGTTCTGCCATCCGTTTAACCCAAGCGGCGATCCTGAGCTAAAGTACCCCCAGGGCAGTCCAAGAGGGCGTCCAGACGAGAGTGAGTCATCACAATGGTTATATTATACGCTGACATGTTTCATTTAAAAAATTGGGATGCATGGGAGAAGTCTTGGAGAGGGTTGCATTTTAATGTTACTATTCCACTCATTTATGTAAACTATCTTAAAAAAAATCGTAAAACCTGCGCGGTGGTTAAAATAGGCAACAAGGCCTATTTAAACAGTTTTAATAAATAACAAAAATATTATTAAAGGATTATTCCCATCTTATGCATTGATCACACCTTTGGGATCCTCACAAATTGGAAGAATTGGAGTCCATTGGCAAACTTTTACCAATTTTTGGATGATGTAACTCATGTGGGACCCTCCTCATTGACGTCTATAAAAGCTTTATAAAGAACCAAGCAAGCATTATGGCCACTTCTAAATTAAAAAGTATTAAGCAGACAGGAGTCAACAGACTTCAATTATCTTCATAAGTGAGGGTCTCAGAGTTGTGACCAGCACTTATTAGGTATTTCTAAAAACATTTGTAAATGTCTGTGATAAGAATGCCCTTTAGAGGATTGTCCCTTCAATATAACCTCTTTTTAAATTAATGCCAGCCCGGAGATCAGCTGCTTGATGGGAGTCCAGTTTTTGAAACCTGCATTGAACCTTACAGGGGAGTCCCGCACATTCATGACATGGGACCAGTGGTAAATTACGGCTCCGGCCTCGGGTGATTAACGCTTCATCATCGCAACCTGTCATGGTAGCGATAATGAAGCTGCAGGTAGGAGGATTGAGCTCCTCCTGCCTACAATTGGTGCAGTAGTGGTGCTCTACGACACTACTGTTCCACTCACCCGACCCCCTTCAGCCATGAGTAAGGGTCATGTGGCCAGAAACGCGTCCGCAGTTTGTTATACTAGCCCGTAGCTGTGGGTCTCTCATCCATGCTTATACTGCATTTTTTTTTAAATGTTATAATAAAATGTAAGCAATACTGCTTTTTAATCTGCCCAGTCTGCACCTACTTTAATTTTCGTCTGTAAGATATTAGAGCTGGTTCTTATCTTCAATTTGCTACAGCAAACATATGGTAGATGCTAGTTATAAACTATTTTAGAATAGTGGAATAACTATCTTTTTTTTCAAATTTTTCACGATACTTTGATATTTTTCACAAATTTTTTGGACCAAAATGTCTTACTGTCTTACAGCACAATGTGTCACGAGAAAACAATCTCTCTGAATCACATGGATAGGTTAAAGTGTCAAAAAGTTATTCTAACATAAAGTGATACATGCCAGATTTCTCAAAAATGGGGCTCTGTCAGAAAGGCCAAAACTGGCTCCTGCAGTAAGGGGTTAAATGGGAATGCAGAAGCTACCACTGCTCTGGAGGTGTTTTATCATATGGCTAACAATGAACAGTCCAGTTCATCCACATACTCTAGTAGTGCACATGAAAAGTTGTTAAGATAAGGCAATCCCCCTTGAAAAAAATAAAACTACATCTTTTGCATTTATTTTTATTTTTTGCATTTTAATGTATATAGCACCAATATATTCTGCAGCACTGTAGAGAGCTCATCATCAATCACTGTCCCCATTGTGGCTTACAATCTAAATTCCAAAGTAACCTAGCAGTATACATGTAGCAAAGATATGTGACAGATAACATATCATGATAACACGGCACAAAAAATATTATAACTTTTTAATGGCTTTTGTTGTGGTTTAAGAACAGATAAGGCCACATTCACATCATGTTTTTGCTCTTCGTTTAACATGTCCGTATATTACATATCTGTTTAACTTATCAAACATAAGGCTTTATGTTAGTATACATTTCACATTACGCTTGGTAAAAAAAAAAAAATACACACGGTATACTTAATTTTAAAATACATAAAATAGTAGTAGTCTACATTTTTTCATCAAAAAATGTACATGCTTGTCAGAGTACAAAAAATGAGATGTGAATAGGGCCTAAAACAGAAAGCTGCGATAGCATCGTCAACTAAAACTTCCATCTGTATATATTTGGGGCGACATTGGAATAGCCTGCCTGAGGAGCTGGTCACAGCAGGAACAATTGGGAGTTTCAAGAAAGGCTTAGATAACTACCTGAAACGAAAGAATATTATTACATACGTAGCCATGTAAAATTATGGTTCCTGGATGGTGGCTCTGTGGTCAGAGATGGGGTATTCACTAGAGCAGATTGGTTCTTGCTATGTGAGTTCCAGGGTATTCACCAGTGGGGAGGCTGGGCTTGAAATATTGTCTCCCTCCCTTCACCCACCTTTTCCCCATCCATGGTTGAACTTGATGAGATGTGTCTTTTTTCACCCGTACTATGTAACTATTTATGATTTTTGGTGCCCAGGCACCAAATTTTATTGCGCGCATTAGTAGCGTAGAATGCACCTGAATCTATGAACCTCTTCTACTGCGAGTCATAGATTTAGCGCTTTCTAGCTACAAAGCGACAATTCTGGCTCAGGTAAACCACTTTTAATTTGGTCTACCTGTTCCAGCAGTAATGCGCCTGGTTGTAGTGCGACACGCTTCCAACATGCCCCCGCATCTTAGGCGTATTGCAAAGTGCCGCGGGCGCTTTATAATGCGCCTAATTGTGGAGGGCGCCTGCTCTTACATCCAGCGCACAGGGCTGCACCAGTTTTGGGGCTGAAAGACACCAGATAACTGGCGCATCCCCATACTTACATGTCGCCCTTGGAGTATATTAGTAAACCAATGCAAACAGGGGAATAATATAAAAATTCAATGTAAATGTTTTCCTTGGTGTGATTTGAACCCAGGATCCCAATGCTGAAAGGCAACTATGTTAACCATTAAGCCAACTATATGATGCTGTATTGTTAAATGCTATTAACATTAAGTTTAATTAAATTCTTAGAAGATGAAACAAATATTACAGTGCAATATGAGAAAATATGAAAATATTGTGAAATAAAATGCATAAGTAAGAAAAGCTAGTAGGTAGAACTGCCTTTCTGATGAGTAACTGCATGCTTTTACAGCATCGGCAAGCAGCATTTGATAACACATTCAGAACATATACATTTGTTAGAAAATTACAAATTGGAAAGACCTTTAAAGGATTTAACTTGTCTGGCCTTTCAATTACAGAAGGCCAATAAATTGCTTCCTCCACCTCTTGACTGCTTGGGAAACTTCACCAGAATACATTTTGCTCTCAGATGGTAATAGGACAATATATTATGTTTGCACAGCAGCTCACATGATGATTAATTAGTTGTGACCATAAAAAGGCAGATTTTCTGAAACCTTTCTCCCCTGACAGGCCCCCAGAAATGGCATTGACCAGGCCTTAAATTGATAAAAGGAAGAATGACTTATTAGAAGAAACAACAAAAGCAGGGTTATCAGTGTAAGTGGGAATTAAGAACCACTCAAGTTAAGAAGTAAACTGATAAGGAACTAGATGTCTTTTAAATTATTTTTTTAGACTATATAAAATGGATTGGTTCAGTCTGATTAAGGTAACGCATATATCTAGCATATTATAGCTTTTCCTTATCTTGAGGAATGTAGCTTTGCCAAGGTCTGTTAACTGTGCCATTTATTTTCAGATTACTGCATTTTATTTGGTAATATTTAGAATATTAGTGCCTCCATATAAAATAGCAGGTTAAACCAATTATATGACTATCTATTCAAACTTTATTTAAAAAATATTCAGCACTCAGTTGCACTTTGTAGAAAACTTTGTTTTGGCAACTAAACACAATGATTCATCAATCGTTGCTTTTATATAGTGGAAGTGCAAAAATAAGTTTTATTCAAGGGGTGAGAGAGTGCGAAATATTTCTAAAATCAAGGTTTAATTACAGGAGGTGGTTACGCGATAGTTTTGGAACAAGGGTGAGTTATCTAGTCATTATCGGATACAAATTAATTGAAATGTGAATACAGTTCTTTCCGATTGTCAGTAAACCCGTCCCCTCTCAAGGGTTCATGACCTGACTTGGGGTATATTTGTGACGTTGGGATCCTCCTCACGTAAGGTCAGCCAGATGCGGTTTCACAGTTGACCCTTGTCCACACGGGCACAGGTAGACCCAGGGAGTGCGAAAGGATACCCCATTCACCTCCAACCCTGAACGGCTGGGAGAGATCTGTTTACCTGCCCCAGTGAAACAGAACTCTGTCAGTCTGGTAGACTGCCACCAGTTATTCGTTAGTTATAAGCCTGGTCCATTACAGACTTATAGTCGGGTCAGAAACCTGCCAAGGGTAGTGATATATTTGAGACCGAGAATGGTTCGGGTGATCGAGACAACAGAACCGCTCAGGATCAAATTTTAAATATTTATTCACTTTAAGGGCACACTAGACAAACCGTCTCACAGATCAAAAGAAAAATTCCTAAAACAATAATCTTTAATAGATATGCATTAAAATAATTATCCTTTATATATAAAAATGGCCTCACACATATAGCCACTATACAAATATGCAACTGTATATGTATAAAGTACCCGGTGTATATCAGTACCTAATACAAAAGCAAGTGGACAATGTCTAGCTAATCACAGCAAAAAAGACATCATGCCATCACTTGGACCATCATCATCTCTCATCACAGATGTATAATTATTATCCCCTGATGAACCATATCTTGGGGAAACACGTCGGGACTTGTGTCTGTGTTCTTTATGTATGTTACTGTATAATTTAGTTAGTTAGGGTGATTCACCGAGAGGTGGGGTCGCCCTTTTCGGGGCGAGTGCTCTATCTGGATAGGACTAGTATAGTGACAGCGATAGTGCTTTTTCTATTATATGGTATATATTGGTCCAAATGGGCAACGGAGTCTACTGTGATAAGGTCTTCAGAGCCGTGAGTTTTTGACCACATTTTTGACCACATTTTCTTCCCTCTTATAGGGGCACCTCTCCCTGCTAATAGGTATTTGGTACAATGTCTTTTCTGCTGTGATTAGCTAGACATTGTCCACTTGCTTTGTATTAGGTACTGATATACACCGGGTACTTTATACATATAACAGTTGCATATTTGTATAGTGGCTATGTGTGTAAGGCCATTTTTATATATAAAGGATAATTATTTTAATGCATATCTATTAAAGATTATTGCTTTAGGAATTTTTCTTTTGATCTGTGAGACGGTTTTCTATATTCCTATTATTATCTCTTTTTTCTGTGAGTTGCACACTAGACTAACAATTCATACATAGGGGTTACAGCCATATATATATAAAGGTCAGAGGTGCAAATACAGATGGGATATGGGTACAGACAAAAGAAGCAGCAAGATGTGTCTAGTTACCTTAGTTTAGCTTGGCGCAGGACACACATGGGGGGTGAATTTGGCCTATTGGTCCTATGAGGATGCTCCTGGTATTCTGGTGCAAATAGGTTAGCCCAACTTGTACAAACTTTAAAAGTTAGAGACGGATAGCTAGGTGCTCGGGCCGTCCGCACACCCGTACAATGTTTTGAAGAGTAAACGTCTTTCAAGCATGAAAAAGAAGTTTACTCTTCAAAACATCACATGAGTGTGCGAACGGCCCGAGCGCCTAGCTATCCCTCTCTAACTTCTAAAGTTTGTACAAGTTGGACTAACCTACAGTATCTGGAACTGATAAGTATCCTACCCACTTTTTCTATGTTTTCTAGACATGTTTGTCAAGTTGTTACTATTTTTACAATTTTTAAAAAGTGAGTCTCAGCTTGGTCTTTGCTAAGTTTGTATGTGGGATTTTGGAAAACCCACACAGACCGGCAGGGTGGATAGTACTAATTAATGAACAGGAGCATTGTAAAATATAGATGGTCTAATAGGCCACCTGTCACAGGTATAATACATAGCAATACAGTAATCTAAAATAAAAATGATAACAATGGCATAGTTTAGGCCCATAGCTGGACAAAAAAGAGAAAAAAAAATGTTTGCTCATATAAAGAAATAAAAAAAATCACAAAACCTCTATTTCCCCTATAAAAACACTTTATGTTGTAAAAAAAAACTATAAAAGGAAAACATAATAGGTATTGCCGAATCCATAACACTCTGATCTATAAAATTATCATGTTATAAAATCTATATGGCAAGTGCAGCAAAGAAAATAATGAAATAAAAATCCATGCCAGAATCATGTCGTTTTGTTCATTCAGCCTCACAAAAACTGGAATAAAAAGTCATCAAAAACTCTTATGTAGCTCATAATTGTACTAAAGAAAACATCAACGTACACCTCAAAAAGCCTTCTTGTGACTCCATCAACTGAATAATTAAATTTATGGTTTTTAAAATACTATGATATAAAAACTTATAAATGTGTTTTAAGTCACAAATATGATTTTTTTTTCACATGAGAAGGGGCCTGTAAAATAAAGAGGTGTGGTCTGTGAAAGATGATGGATTATGTAAATAGGCTTATAGTTTCTTTTCTTCATTGGATATATTTGATTATTTAAGTAGTACTGATTTTTAGTGGCACGCTACATCTAAAACATCCGTCACACCAAGTAGGGAACTTATTGTTAAAAAGTAGTATCCCACTCAGCTCTCTGGGGACAGGGTTGTCGAAACTCACGTTTTACACAAGCCCCCGGATGACTGTTAGGCTATGTTCACACGGCGTAATTTTTCGGGGCGTACAAATATACTTCCCCAATTACTCCGGGGTGATTTGGGAGAGTGTGCTGATCGGCGCGTACTCCCGTGACGCGGGAGGGCGGCATAGACTGTCATTGCTCGCAGCGCATATTCGCCGCAAGTAATTAACATGTCACTTATCTCCCCACGCGTACAATACGATCGTATTGTACGCCCGATGAGAGGAGGTGGAATCCATAGTTCTCTGTGAGAATGGGGATTACCACAATTTCGGCACGCATCTCGCTCATATTAGAGCGCACATACGAAATTTGACAGTGTGAACATACCCTTACAATGAAATGGGTTATAATCTATAATGATTTCTCACCTATTGATATCATAAGGAATAAAACAATGATCAGTGGATGTTCATTCCCTAAAATCCCAGCAATCCCAAGAAAAGTCCTCAGTAAATAAACTTTCTGAAAACCATTAAGAGAAAGCTATCAATATTCTTTATAATTCTCACTCTCAGGGGTCTCATGGTCAGACCCTCAACATCTGTCTTTTATGACTTAAATAGTCAGAAAACATTAAGGTGAGACTAGTCCTTTAAGGAGTGTTTTATGTTAAGATTCTTATATGGTCAAAGGGTTAATTACACTGGGGAACAAAAAAAACTTTTTTTGTGGTACCTACAAATTTGACCTAATTCTGGGTATTTGAGTGCTGCTGAGTCTAAAAATACCATCCATTTTAGCAGCTCTAATTTATAAGATGCTGATTACATGATTCTGCATTGTTCTTGTGATTAATTTGTTTAGAAATAGTGCAGATGAAAATACTTAAATTTGCTCCTGCACATTCATGTTTTTGTTTGCACGTGTTCTTCAAATGTTGTAAAATTTATGTCTTTTCTGTTTCACGTGTATTTCCAACATTTCTTTAGTACAATATTGTGTAACCACTACTTTCAGCTGCATATACTTGGTAAAGTGGCCCACGCTGAATCTCCAAAACTAGAGCTGATAGGGAAAAGGGATGTCATTTTCAGAATCAGCGTCCCAAACACACTCAAAAATGGTTCCAACTTTTAAGGCACCTAAATGAGTAATCCCCAATGTTATTTAATTTTCACTTTATAGTAATTTTTTTGTCCTACATGTATGCTTGGTTAAAAGGATCAATGTATCAGGCTTAAGTTTTTAAATGGCAAAGACTAAGGGCGACATATATGAATGGGGCTGCGCCAATTTTCTGGAGTGCTTTGTCGTAGCCCTGTCTGAGAGATTTATGAACTATCCTATGCCAAAATCTGGCACTTTTGTATGCACCAGTTCTATGGGGGTGTGTTGCCAGATTTGTACGACGCCCCACACTTATGAATGTGTCACGACAAAATGTGGCGCTAAACTGTTGTAGCAATCCATACAAATTTCATAGGCTGAGCCACTCTTTGGCACATAAATGTGTCTTGCAACGGCACACATTTATAAAGTGCTGTGAGACACACACATACTGATAAATGCTACACTAACTTACTGAGAAGTACGATTGAATAGGTGGCGCCACTTTTCATCAATGTCTCCCTAAATGTGCAAATTAAAGTGACTCTCCAAGCACAGTTACTTGATGTGTCTGTTGACATGGGGGGGATTTTCAACAGAGGTAAACAGAATACAAATATATTCAATAACACAGATATATCTAATGATTTTCAGTTTTTTTTCATATTGAAGTTCCTGGAAAATCCATTTAGGTTAAGAATTAGTTACTGGTTCTATATATTGCACTGATCGACTCTGAGTTATACATGTTTGTATCTGTAAGAGCATCAACCACTGAAATTAAGGGAACACTAAATAAAAACCACACTAAAATACAAATGAAAAAAATCTCAGCAAATCCTGCATTACATTCTTCTCTCCCTTGATCACAATTTATATCATATTATCTAAAAATGTTGAGAAATATACAAAGGATTCTCCTGAAAATTGTGTCCCACAAAATCAATCGTGTTGCCCCGTTCTCTTTCTTACAGTCCTATAACTGGCTTCAAAAGTACCCTTCACCCACTTCTCCATCTTCATTAGGAGGCCTAGGAACACTAAGCTCACATGGGTCATATACAAGCCAAATGTAAGGAATCAAGAGAAAGTTAAAGAGAACCTGTCACATAGATTATGTTCCCCTTGCTGAGGACAGAACAAGCTAGTGTCAGACCTGCTGTTTCCAGCGCTGTGTCCCTTATTCTGGAGGATGATGTAGTTTTAGAGTATTTAATGCTCAAATCTGCAGTTTTCAGCCAGAAGAGTCATTCGAAGAATCCTTCAAAGAGTCAGTTTTTTTCAAATCTGGCCAATCGGAGGCTAGCCGCGCCCACCTCAACTAAATAAACCTTTTCCCTTTGAATAGGTGGAAACAAGTGAATAACTGCCAGTGGGCGGGGCTAGCCTTTGGTGGGTGGGGCTAACACCTGCTCATGAATAAGATTTGAGCATTAAATGATCTAAAACGTTGCATCTTACAGAATAAGGGACACAGCGCTGGAAAAAAGCAGGTCTGACACTGGCTTGTGCTGTCCTCAGCCAAACATGCTTTGTCTCTGTCCTGATACTTCAGAAAATAATATTCATCTTTAAATAGCCACATTCCACTGATGACACTGTTATGGTGGGCACTGTATAGCTGGCACTATGGAGCTGTATGCTTCTTAACCCCTTAACAACCCTGGATGTATGAGTACGTCCCAGGGCCGCTAATGGGCTTTGCAGGGGGATCGCTCCGCAACCCCCCCGCACAGCTCCCGGGGTTTTTAGCGGCTGATTGCCGCTAACACCCGGCAGTAAAAAGCGCCGGCGGGGGCGTCGCCTGCTGGCCTGTTTAACCCATCAGCCCACAGCGGCAAAGATGGCCGCGGCGTCTAACTGAATGACGATCGTGGGACCTCCCGCGCATAGCTGCGGCGATCCACGACCGACACGGCAGTGGGGAGCCCTGTTTAAGGCTCCCTCACTTACATTTCCCGGTTTGCCCCACTTCCATCCGCAGACAGGAAGTGGGGAAACCGCCATCTTTACCCTAATGCATTGCCTATGCAATGCATTAGGACGTTTAAAAATGGCCCCCCCCAGTGTCAAGCACCATAGGGGGACTAAAATTTACAGTGAAAAAAAAAAAAGTTTAAAGTACAAAAAAAAATATTAAAAGTTCAAATCACCCTCCTTTCTTCTCCATTTTACAAATAAAATCATTAAAAAAATAAAAAGTTACACATATTTGGTATCGTCACTCCGAAAAAGTTCCCAAACTATAAAAAATAACATCAATTATCCCCGTACGCTGAACACCGTAGAAGAAAAAAAATTCAAAACGCAAAATTGCACTTTTTGGTAATTTTACGTCACTCAAAAAATGGAATAAAAGTGATCAAAAACGTCGCATGCATTCAAAACTGCTAGCGATAAAAAGTACACTTCAGCCCGCAAAAAATTCCCCCTCACTGACGTCCTTAGGTGTTAGTACAAAAAAGTTATTGGTCACACAAAATAGCGCTGCAGCGCAAATTTAAAAAATAGAAAATGTTTGGAATTTTTTTACGTAACCAAAACATAACAGAAACCCTACATGTTTGGTATTGCCGAATGCGTAACAACCTGTAGAATACAGATAACAATATATTTACCGAAGATATGAACGCCGTAAAAGCAAAACACCCAGAAACATGGCGAAAATACGTTTTTTTTTCACAATTTGTCCCACTTGGAATTTTTTAGCGTTTCCCAGTACATTCTATAGTACAGTGAATAACACCATTAGAAAGTACATCTTGTTCCGCAAAATAGCCCTCATATGTCTATGTAGGTGGAAAAAATAAAAAGTTATGGCTTTCAGAAGGCGAGGAGGGAAAAACGAACGTGTCACCAAAAAAAACGCCAGGTCCTTAAGGGTTAAACAACTTAAATGAGCAGTTCAAACAAACCTGTCTTAAACCTAGTACAGGACCAGTAGTTTTTTGCTCAAAGAGGTATTCATTTCGGTCATGGCATATTGACAAGATATACCATAAGAATGTCTTATAGATTTGAGACTCCAATTAGGAGAAGATGAGTTAGATGGCGATACATGTGTGGTGTTCTCTTCACTGTAGTTGTAATAGGGCATTTTTGTAATCCCAAAAACTACAATTTAATTAGGAGCCTCATACAGAGCAGGGACCCCCCCATTCTAATCTTTGGAAGTCCTTAAAGTGAAATGAAGACCCTTTAGCCAACTGAGACGTCATAAAGGTCTCAAA
Organism: Phyllomedusa bahiana; assembly: GCA_025379985.1. Taxonomy (NCBI): domain Eukaryota; kingdom Metazoa; phylum Chordata; class Amphibia; order Anura; family Hylidae; genus Phyllomedusa; species Phyllomedusa bahiana. The sequence continues at coordinate 24,009 of JAODAL010007427.1, forward strand.
GAGGAAATACCCGTTTAAGGTTTACTGCAGCCCTTGGAAGAGGTACAGCATTACAATGTGACCCTTAAACCAGAAAAGTTTGTGTTCCCCTGCTCTATTGATTTCATTCTTGGCTTTGGCTTTAAAATGCTGATGCAAAATACACGGCAAAAAACAACAAGAAATATGCCTGTTTTTCTACTTTTCTCGGTTATTTCTTTGTATAGTGTTTATTTAATGGGGTTTTATAAGTCAGTGGCATTCAGAAGAGAACCAATCATTTGCTTCGGGCCACAACACTTTTGTATAGGAACAGCAAACGCACAGGAAGTGCAAACCGGCTTCACATCGAGGAGGAGGAAGGAAAGTCCAGGATCACGAGAATGATGGTTAAAATCCAAAATTTTTTATTCAAATGCCATTAAAAAAATAGAGTATTATCCGGAACAAAAGCCTTGACTGTTGAGATGTGCATAACAACAAATTGACCAGCAAAATGCTGCCGCACAAACTGCCAAAGTTTTGGGGTTGGCAGTTTGTGCGACAGCATTGCGCGGTTTTTGTTTTTATGCCACATCCATCAGTCATTTTGTTGAACAAATTCTATTTTTAATGGCTTTTTTGAATAAAAATTTTTGGATTTACCTTCATTTCCTCGTCACCGGACTTTCCCTTCCTCCTCCTGATTTGAACCGTTTGACCTGTCTTTGCTGTTCGCTGTTCATTTTGGGAGTTGTCCACCCAACTACCGCTGCTCCATCGCGACCTGTGGATCCACAGGTGAGCTGGTTCCTCCTTTCTCTCTTGCTGACTTTTGTATAGGACTTCCAACAGAACCAAGTTCCCAGGCACCAACAAATGTTATCCTCTGACCCATCAGAAAATTCTAATATAAGAAATCTCTAGCAGGTTAAATTTCAACAGTTTGTGAAAAGGCGGAAAGTCTATGCAATATAAAAAGGGCTACTTTGAGTGTCACTTGTCATCGCATAATACCTGACATTAAGAAAATGGACATAACACTGGTATAAAATGATTTCCCCTGCACTGCCCTACAGCAATTGCACTAAGATTTATGATACCAAAAGATGAGAAAAAGATTGGTTTGCATTTAGTATGCATTTGAATAAACCAATGACAAGGATATGCAGCAGGAATTTAAATACCAAGGTCTCCAGTGATTCTCCGAACAAATGGCTCCTAGATCAGAGAAAATGCAGTAAATCTGCAGCCAATTCCGAATGTTTTACTTATTAAAGGGAATTTTTATTATCTTGTGTACAGATGGCTGTTCAATCTATCCAAACTTCTCTCCTATTTTCCTGTAACATTTCCTATTTGTTGGCAAAACAGCAGCTATTTTATTTTGCTTATCTAATAGGAATGTCAAAAAATTAAACCTCTTTGGATGAATGACTTCTCTTTTCACACAGATTACTGACTTGGAATATGCCCAGAACCCATTGGTTCCTTACGTGATAGTTCTAGTAATGGATGGGAACTCGCTGAAACATTCTGTGCATATTTTAAATACAAACAGATGCTCAGAAGTTGGAAGTAAGAAGGAAGCTTTGCATTCAGTGCACAGTGCATTTAGTACTTACTATAGATGTTGTACTGTTTAAGATATTCATTTGGAAATCATTCATATGGAGACACCTCTTTTTTTGCAAGAAACTTTAAAAATTAAAGTATAGACCTTATAATGAGAGTATGTTACATTTTCCAGTTTGTTATCCAAATTGTTATCCTAAAAGCACTGTTCCTAATCATAGATCCTCCAAAAACACTTTGATGGCTAAAAAGCCTGGTGCACATCTGTTTCGGAGGTTCCGTTCATAGAGGTGCAAATGCAAAAAAAGGGCCAAACAAAAAAATAAAAATATCTAGGTCTAAAACCACTTTGTTGCCATAAAACCCAAAACAAGCGCCCCCCCTCATTTTTCCAAGCACTTATAAAATTAGGGGGCTTTGATGTTGCTATTGACAAAAAAGGGAATTTTAGACCTAAACTTTTCATACTTTGGGGCCCCCAACTGCCCACAGATCCCATTGACAAATGGGTTTCTGGGGATTCTCCCATATTTCTTTTTTTTTTTAGCTAGCCAATAATTTTCTGTGTAGATTTTCATCACCCTTTGCAAAGGGTACGGAAAGTTTCAGACCCCTTTCATTTTTATTTTTGATTCATTGCCCTTTTGGGTAAGATCAAAAAAGAAAAATTTTTTTTGCGATTAATGTACCTCTCCCCCCCACTGAAAAGAGAAAAAACAGAAATGAAATTTTTTTTAGAAAATTTTATTAAACAAAAAAATGAAATATACGGGGTCAAAATTTCCCCGCTCAGTTTTGGGGTTTAAAAATTTTAATAAAGATCTTTAAAACAAGCGTTTCAATTTTTTTATGTTTTTCCATTCTTCCTTGAATTTTACTCTTTTTTTGGGGGAAAATTACCCCCTTTTTAAAGCTCCCCAGATCTCTTTTGGTTAGGCAGGGGTCTGGTGGGCCAGTCAAGAGACGGGCACAGAGTTTTCTGAAGCCACTTTTCTTTGTTTTTTACTGTGTCTTAGATCATTGTCTTGTTGGGGAAAAAAACCTTGCCCAGACTGGGGTCCGAGCAAAGATAAATAAGAAAAGAAAAAAAAGCTCACCATATCCCCTCAGGAAAAAAGATGGGGATTTTTTTGGTGTACAACCCAAACACCCGGGCCCCAGGTGTTGCAAATCCAGGAAACACGGAAGAGGTGGTTCCAAATCCCTAGGGTAAAAAAACATTAATTTATTTCCCCTAGTGAAAAAATAAAATCAAAAAACAAACATGGAAAAACTATTAGCGTTTCGGGTTTTCATCGCAAAAGAGGACCCTTATCTAACAAGCTAGCTGAAACATCCAAAAATGTTTTTTAGACCATAATATAAACAATGAAAATTAACCCTTTAAAAGGTCAAGTTTAAAGTTTTTTTACCTATGAGTGCTGAACCACCTCTCTCACGCTGAGGTCCAGAGCACTCTGGAAGAGGTTTTCATCCAGGATATCTCTGTACTTGGCCGCAGGGTTGCCATAAAGGCAGTACATGGGGCACTGCTCTACGGGGCCCGGAGAGAAACTTGAAACAGGGGGCCGCACTGTGTGAAGAGAGGAGAGGCCCAGCCTCCAGTCACAGATCCGCACAGAGAGGTTTGCTTTCCACTTAGGATATATTCACACGGTGTATTGTGGCGCGTACAGTACGCACCGCAATACACCATGTTTCGGAAACTCGCGCTGATCAGCACATACTGCCGGGCTGCGTAATCGCCGCGAATAATTGAAATGTCACTTATCTCCCCGCGCGTACAATACGGTCGTGGTGTACGCGCGGGGGGATGAGGCGTAATCTATAGTTTTTTATGAGAACTATAGATTACCTTATTTGCGGCACGCATTTCGCCACGTATTAAGCGCAATACGTGGCGAAATACGCACGCAATTACGCCTGAAAATAAGCCGTGTGAACATACCCTTACGCTTCAGTGACTGCAGGGCTCGTCCTCCCTCCCTCTCTCTGCACCCAGGATGACAAATACATCAGTGAGGCCTGCCCATGGGGGCGGGTGTGAATCGTGACTCATCCCGGATGCCTAGGAAAACCCGCGCGCACCGAGAGGGAGGGAGGACGAGCCCTTCAGTCACTGAAGCTGTAAGTGTAAAGCAAATCTCTCTGTGCTTATGTGTGACTCGGGGGCTGGGCCTCTCCTCACTTCACACAGTGCGGCCCCTCTTTGTATGTAAAGCCTCTAGGGCCCCCATACAGGCCCCCCCTTATACAGGTCCCCCATACAGGGCCCCCATCCAGGACTTGCCATACAGGCCCCCCGATACAGGGCCCCACTCCAGTACTCCCCATACAGGCCCACCCATATAGGCCCCCCATACAGGGCCCACTCAAGGGACCCCCATACAGGCCCCCCTATACAGGGCCCCACTCCAGGGCTCCATACAGGACCCCTCTATACAGGCCCCCCTATACAGGACCCCCATAGAGGAGCCCCCACACAGGGCCCCACTCCAGGGACCCCCTGTATAGGCCTCACTCCAGGTCTCCCCATACAGGCCCCCACTCCAGGACCCCCCGTATAGGCCCCACTGCAGGGCCCCCTGTCCTGGACCCTCATAACTCCTTCCATCCTCCCTGTCTAGGACCCTCAGCCCTCCCTTCATCCCCCCTGTCCAGGACCCTCAGCCCTCCCTCCATCCCACATGTCCAGGACCCTCAGCCCTCCCTCCATTCCCCCCTGTCCAGGACCCTCAGCCCTCCCTCCATGCCCCTGTCCAGGACCCTCAGCCCCCTCCCCCTTCCCCCACCTCCCCCATTGAAACCCTCAGCCCTCCCTCCATCCCCCCTGTCCAGTCCCCTCAGACCTCCCTCCATCCCCCTGTCCAGGACCCTCGCCTCCCCCCATCCCCCCTGTCCAGGACCCTCTGCCCTCCCTCCATCCCCCTGTCCAGGACCCTCAGCCCTAAAACTAAAAAACATTGTATAGCTATTAAGGCCTTTTTGGGCCTGGTGCTTAAGTGGTTAAAAGGGTTGTCTCACCATGTTGTTTCACAGAGCAACAGCCAGATTCAGGCTCACATTTCCCTTCGGGTGTGGTGTTCACAGATGAAAGGGGGAAAAAGCTCTGCTATTCCCACTAGCCCATTAGAGGGACATTAGGGAGGAATTATAAAAACAGGAAAAAGGGACTAAGCTCTAAAAAGGGGAAAATTTATCTAATGAGCATAAACAACTTCTGTGCTGCTGATAAGAAACAAAGGGGTTTACCCCCCACCTGCCACTGCTAGAGCGTTTAAGGGGAAAGAGAGGTGGCGTAGTGAAGCTTGTTACAAAAGCAAGGATAAGACTGTTTAACCTGATAAAATCAGAAAACGTGTATTTGGTAATAGTCTTTATTTACATTTGCCTACATGTTTAAAGCTAATTAATTAAATTATTTCTCTGTCTTCAGGTCCCAGTGAATCCTTTCCTCCCTTTTTTAGCTCTCCTTGATAGTAAATCACAGTGACAGAACCATATCTATCTAGTTTTAAATTTTCTTGCATGAAAACCTAAAATAAAAAAACTCTCAAAGAGTGTGAACTGATTTGAAATTTTAGTAACAAATACCCCTTTATCAAATTTGAGAAATTTTCAGACGTTCAGAAGCATTAAACCCTTTTCCTTAAGGTTAAAAAAAATAAAAAGTTTTTATTACAATATGTTGGCCAACAATTTTAAAACCATCTCTATTGTACCCCAATTATACACCTCCTCCCGTGACATATCCTGCCTGTAAAAAAACACCAGTGAGTCTGTCGCTGTCTCTGACATCATTTTCCCTCTCCATCTGAAACTAAACCTCACTAAAACCGAACTTCTTGTCTTTCCACACCATCTTCTAACCAACCCAACCATGCCAAGTTCTGTCTCAGTCTGTGGCACCACCATAACACCTAGTGCAACATGCCCTCTGTCTTGGGGTATACTAATTCTAATAAGACCTTCAAACCCCTCATATCCAATCCCTTGTCCCCGCGTCCAGTATCTGCACCTCAAGAACATCACCAAAATCCGTACTTTTTTTCACTTGGAAACAGCTCAAACCCTCATTGTTGCTCTTATACACTCCTCTCGTCATGAACTAATGTAAACTCCTGCTTATCGGATCCCCCTCTCTGCAAACTCGCCCCCTCTTCACTCTGACCCTGATCAGCAGCCAGCTTGACTTTCTTTCCACCGCTAAACAGATGCCTCTAACCCTGTGTCAGTCACTGCACTGGCTGCCTATTCGAACAGAATCCAACCAAAAACTCCACCACTCACACCCATAAAGCTCTCCACATTGTTGCTCCTCCCTACATCTCCACCCCTCATCTCTGTCAAGCACCCTAACCCGTAGCTCTCCGATCTGCTAATTGATAATCAGACTACATTCCACAATCATATCACACACTCCCAGCCCGTCTCCAAGATATCAGCAACCGTATTGGGCAAGCACCAGATTCAATTGAAATGCTACCCGCGGTACATCAGGCACATACACAACTCACATAGATTTAAGAGGGCCCAGAAAAACAACTTCTCATCCTGGCCCTACCAAGATCCCTAACAGCTATCTCACACAACTGTCACTGACCCTGCACTTGGGCAACTCACAGGCACTATCTGTAATATCAGATACTGTCTCGTAGCAGGTTCATCCATTTTTCATGTAAACCACCTCCTATTTATGAAACATGGCTGGACCATTGTAAACCTTGCACTTCTTAACCCTTTGTCTCACCCATACACCATAATAGACTGTAAGCTCTCGCGAGCAGGGTCCTCATTCCTCGTGTCTCATTTGTAAGTTATTTTAATGTGTAATGTCTGTATGTACACCCTCTAAATTGTAAAGTGCTGCGGAATATGTTGGCGCTATATAAATAAATAAATAAAGATTATTATTATTATAAATGTGGGCTGAATAATTGGTTTTAGCTGAAACAATTTTGAGGGAAAAAAGGACTGACATTTGTCCAAATAGGCATCTTTATTGGAAAGTCAAGAAAATGTTAGCAGTGTCATAAGATTTAATTGGTAATGGGTATGTTTATATGACAGTCATGGCATGATAAAAAAACTTAAAAGGCTTTGAACTTAAGTTTCCTCTTTAATATATATGAATGTATGATTTGTAAAATTCACCACATATTTATTGTTCTGAGTAGAAGCTGAAGCACATCATATTATAATAAAAGAGCACTGAGACAGATCAACAGCGTCATTATATTAACTACCGGACCCATGATCTTGCTACAGCAAAAAAATGAATGGTACACTGACAAGCAAAAGGGTAACAATGGTTTGAACATTTGACTTTCAGACTCCATATCTCACCATCCACTACAGCTTTGAACGTGAGGCTACCATCATTTTAAAGACAAATTATCTTGCCTATCTCATACATATATGTGACTTGCAACTTTTAGCATCTGCTTAGTTATTTAGATTCCTGTCCTGTAACTGCATTGTTACTTTGTTTTACTCCTAAAAATCTAAATTTTTATAATTTTTTTAGTATGTTGTAAATCCACCTTTGGCTTTTTACACTGCCTGAATCCTTCTGAGCTCTCGATCAGATTCAAGCATTTCTCGACCAAAACCGGATTCCAGGTCTGTTCTACACATTCCCAATGTTGGTGCATACTGGTCAACTCACTTTGGTTCAAATTCAGCTTTTTCTTCAACCCACAAGTGTTTGATTGGGTTAAGGTCATTGAACCATATTTCACCAATCTCGACGTATGCTTCAGGTCATTGTCCTGCTGGAACACTATCTCACATATTGCTCAGCATTGAGATCAGCATAGATCATGGTCAAGTATCCAATGCCTTTGGTTATGAAACAACCTCATATCATCAGGTTTCCTCCACTGAGCTGGACAGTTCTTTTAATTTCTTGATACGTTATCCTCCTTTAACCTTGATTAATTCAAACCCATTTGCATCCATCAGAGCCCAGTCTATTGACTTTTGTCTCATTGTTCAAATTACCTGTTTCCAGTCTTCAACTGTCCACTTTTTGTATTTTTCTGCAAACATGAGCCGACACTTCTTATGACAATATTGAAGTTAAGGCTTCTTCACCTTTTTTGGGCCACCATTCCAGACGTATGCAATGTGCATCATACTGACGTTTGTGATCTCATTATGAAGCATACAAACCACCTCCACTGCTGGTTTGTCACACTAGAACTTATAGACCTCATGATAAGCTGACTTGTTGACTCCGATATTTTGCCTGGACGTCCACCTCTTGGACGAACAGGCTTCATTTCGTATTCTTCTAGCTGTCATGGTGTCACATGATGAAATTTGGCAATTATTTTGGTCAAGAGACGCTATCAATGAGCTGGATGATGCTGTTTCTCTTTTCTTCGGAAATCTTCTTCACGGCTGCTCCTAGATTTGAACCAGTGAGCTTTTGCTTGGAAATCAACTTAATAACACGCTTAGCTACTAGTGAATGCGAGAACAGGTTGTAATTTGTAGTATGTAAGAAGAAAAAGATTGTTCCACCACTGGGAGCAAAACAGTAACAATGTAGTTACCTGACAGGAATTTGCATAACTAAGCATATGCTAGTTAAATTTATATATGAGATAGCCAATATGATTGTCTATAAAATGATGGTAGTCTCACATTCAAAACTGTAGTGAATGGCAAGATATGGAGCCTGAAAGTCACAAAGTCATTGTATAATCCATATCAGGCATATTAGGTTTTTGATTCATTCTATGTAGTTTGTATATGTGACTCAATTAACATATCAAGCCTCTTGTTTATCAGTCTTTCCAACGATAATTAAAAACTAACTTCTTTGGAGAGCATGTGGGAGCAGCTTTGGTGGACTGAAGGCTCTAGAGGAACATGGGCTATCATAGTGGGAGAGTTCAAGAGGGGCTGCCCTGTCCAATTACTTATGGTTCCTGCAAATAACTAAAGTGCCACACACCTCCTCCTGTCTGTACACAGTATCATAGTTCAGTAGAACTGATTGAATCATCACAAAATTGCTCTGAAATGGTTTTTGGAAATGTATAGTAATTTTGAAGATTCTTTTAAGGAATTTCTACTTGAGTTGTTGTTCTATTTACTCAAACACAATTTTTTCAAATTTGAGAAGACTTTTTTTCTTCAGATTACAGGTGCCCCTATGGGAGCGAATTTCTCTCCATCCATTGCCAATATTTATATGGCATGGTGGGAAAACTCTTTTTTGTTTTCTGATGCTAACCCTTTTTCGTGCTGACATGGTCGCTACATCGATGACCTTCTCATCATCTGGGGGGGTGATGTGGGGGCCATATCGAACCTGTCGGACTATTTCAATGACAATAATTTGTCCTTGAAGTTTGGTTTTTCTTTTCATCCATCTCATATTGATTTTTTAGATTTGGCACTGGATGCAGTGAATAATTCTGTTTCCGTTTCTACCTATAGGAAAAGTACAGCTGGAAACACTATTCTACATGCTCATTATTGTCATCCCAGGCACACTTTAGTTAATATACCTATAGGGGAGATGTTACACAATTGCTCAGATTTAAGTAGTTTCCTAGTAGAAACTGATAAAATTCACAGGAGACTTAAAAATAGGAAATATCCCAATTGGAGTCTACAACGAGCTAAAAAGATAGCGTTAAGCAGTGACCGTAATCAACTGCTTAATAAATCTTCAAACCAAAGGAAAATCTATTCTAATAGCTCTAGTAAGTCACCTCTAGTTTTTTCCACGTCATATAGTGTAGAGTTCCGTGACATTTCTAATATCATGAAAAAATTTTGCCCATACTTAACTTAGATCCTTTACTAATGGATTGTTTCAGTGATGGCTTCAAATGTGTAGCCAGAAGGGCACCCACGCTAAGACAGCGTCTTTCTCCTAGTCTTTTCAATCTTTTTATGTGACAACACCGTGGTTACGTCATCTTGGCTGCTACAAATGTGGGGATGCTAGATGTGTGTGTTGTAGTGTTCTCAGTCAGTCTTCTTCATATAAATCTTTCCAGACGGGTAAGACTTTCTCAATTAAACAATATATTAATTGTAACACCTGTTTTGTTGTTTATTTAATATCCTGTTTGCAATGTCATGTACAATACGTGGGTTGTACCACGTGTAAATTAAAGGAACGTATTAGAAGACATCTTTCTGACTGTAGAGCACTGCACACACACGGCATTTCCGCGGTCTCACGGCATGTTCTTTTACATCATGCAGGTAACATGGATTCACTCCTTGTACAAAGTATTGAAAGAGTTAATCTTTCTGCAAGGGGAGGCGATCGCAGAAGGAAACTTCTGAATCGCGAGTCCTTTTGGATTTTTACTCTGAAAACTCTTGCACCTTTTGGACTTAACAGCAGACAGGATTTAATGTTGTAATATTAGCTTAATTTGTGTTACTTTTGTATCCTGTCTGTTTGTTTTTAGTCCTGTGTTTGTTTATTATCATGTCGTTCTGTTATTTAGCCACATCCTTCCCCTTTGTTACAGATGTATTCTATTTGATAATTACTTGGGTATATAGGTGTGTCTATGTTTGTGTGTTTTTATTCTACGACTAAGGGCCATTATGTCTCAGGCATGAAACGCGTAAGATGTTTCTTTTATCATGGATTTTCTATTTGCCTTTGTCTTTACAATAAACAATGATTTAATGTTTTACCACATCAGTTGGACATTTTCCGTTGTTTTCTATAACATCATCAACTCCTGCTGTGCAACTGATGCTTAGTTACCTGTGGCCCTCCATTGATTGTTTTGTTAAAACTGCAACTGTACTTCTTTGCAAATTTTCTGAACCATTTGGGGAAGTGTTAGTGTTATCAACATGGCTTAAAGGGAATGTGTCATCAAAAAATGAGTCATTGTTTAAGTCCCATTTTTATGTTAAACAAATTTTTTAGGAATTGTTGGTTGTTTTTTTTGTTTTTTTTTTAATTTTCATATCACTTTCTTAAGTCTTGCAGTTTTCACTTTGGCCACTAGGCCTTGTTTGCACTGCTTTAACACATCAGAGGATTTTTTACAGTAGTTCGGCACAAAGATTTAAGACTGACTCGCCCCATTCACGCATAGAATTTTTTCTTGTCTGCTCTTGACCTGGAAAAATCATGTAAAGGGAGGTGAAAGGGTAAACTGTGCCCACCCCCTCTTGTGACTAGGGATCCTGTTTTTTATTAACACGGGGTCTCCTTTCAGATGCCCCTATTTTTTGCGAAAATGAGCAAAAACCCTGAGAATCTTTTTTCAGAACAGGAAGTGTCAACAAATTATTGGGTTAGGGGCCCCCAAAGTGAAAACTGGGGACTTAAGAATTAAAAAAAAAAAAATTTTGAAAGTGATAGGGAAAAATTAAAAAAATATCCAAAAATTCTTAAAAAATGTGTTGAACATAAAAATGGGATTTAATCAATAAGTAGTGAAAAAAAACTGAAAAATTGCTGTGAAACACACAAGTCCAACTTCTTTTTTCCTCTTTTAATTCTTCAAAATTGTGAGTTTTGGGGGTCAAGGCACTCACCCAGCTCAAAAATAATTTACATTGTTCAATGTATACAAAAGGCCTTGCAATAAGTGAGCACATTATAAGGATACTTGTTTGGCTTTTCTGGTCCGAGAAAGTAATAAAAGCATTCCCCCCCCCTGGGCCCGGTTTTAACTCTACCCCAAATAGATTTGAAACCCTTTTAAAAATTTTTATAGAAGGGTCCCCAAACCCCCTGCTAACAATGCCTACCCCTATTCTAAAATTTTAAATTTTTTAAAACACGGAAAGGGGCTTTTAAAATTTTTAAAACCATTTTTTTTAAAATAGAAATCCCTGTTAAAAACAAAACCATCTTGTTTTTTGATATTTAACACATAACTGTTTTTTCATTTGTTCCTTACAAGAAAAGAAAACCCTCAGTCTTTTGGTTTTTTTCTCAAAAGAGACCTTTTCATGAGGTTCTTACATTTTTTTCATCACAGTCATTTTGTTTCACACAACACAAAGGGAGAGAATGGGAAATGCTATCCTCAATGTCTGTTTTTATTGCCAGAGGCAAAGTGTTATTTCAGTGGATGAAAATGTTTGGTCAGAGGCCCTGTTTTCCTTGGCAGACAGTCTCTGCCATGTGTTTGTGTTATTATACAGTGTGCATCTAAAAACAAATCTAAATATCAGTCGAAGAAATGTAACAGTTTGATTTACCTAAAAGATGCTTTTCCTTTTTTTTCTATGGGGTCAGGGGGAGTTATATTAAATTAATTATTTTCATAGGTTAACCACACACAAAGGTATTAAAGAAATGTTGGTTATAAGTAGATTTTTTTGATTACCAATGGCCCTCCAAATTAAAAATCCATAAAACAGTTTAGAATTTGTTTTTTTAAAAATTTGGCCACGGGCTTAGCCATTGTGGCAATCACCGTTTTTATGAGGACCTCGTGTATCTATAGATGTGGGCACTATTTGATTTTTAAATCTGTAAAAACATTTTAAAAATTAAAATTTTTTAAAATTGTTTGATTCTTATCTGTGACGGGGGGAGCTTTTTTTTAAAATTACTTACAAAACAAGTTTTAAACCCCTTTAGAGTAGGGAATTTTTTACACTACAGTTCCCCAAACCTCCGGGCCCGGATGTCAGTGTAACAAAAATCAGCTTTTTACGGAGAAAAATTTTTTTTTTTCAATTCCCCCTTTTCCAAATCCCCACAGCATACCCAAAGGGAAGTGGACCCTGAAGTGGCTGCGCTCTGTAAAACAGCATGGTCAGAAAACATATCACTTATTTCATGGCACTGAATTTAAATATGAAAAATGTGAAACTCAGTTGTCTTGTTTCTCTAGAAAACTATGATATTTCATATCATCACACATAGTAGCAATGTATTCTACCCATATATAAATAGGTCATATGCATTATTATAGGGCTGTATTGGTCGTGGACAATCACAGTGCTTATTTTGAGAATAATTTAGCCCCAAAAACCCCCAAAGCCAAAGGGCTCCCTTTCCTTCACCTGCCCCCAACCCACAATGCCCCCATCACCTGCCCCACCAGAGAGTGCCTCCTTCAATTTTTCCCGGGCCCAGAGAGCCCCTTCCATCACTTGCCCCAAGCCAAAAGAGGCCTCCATCAACGTCCCACCGAGGGGGGCCCCTCCATCAACTGCCCCAAGCCAGAGAGCGCCTCCTTTCAACGCCCCAGCCAGAGAGCGCCTCCCCCTTTCCTGTCCCTGCCGGGAGGCCCCTCCATAAAACTGTCCCACCAAAAGACGCCCCCCTTTAACTGTCCCCACCCCGAGAGCGCCTCCATCAACTGCCCCCAGCCAGAAGCGTTTCCCAAATCAACGTCCCACCAAGGGGCGCTTCCATAAAATTGCCCCCACCCAACATCTAACTGCCCCAAACTGGATCAAACACTATGCTTTTTTTTTCCCCTCATCAACGCAAAATCTCCACTTCCTCACCTTACTGCTTATCCCCAAAAACTCCTCGGTGAACAATGAACTCTACATCCCCCCCTGAATTCTACCCCCCAAAACCTGCTCCCGGGCCCCCAAAAACCCCTTCCTCACTGTTAAGGGCCCTCCCGCCCAAAAAAACCCCTGCCAAACTAAAGTCTACCCTACCCCACCTTATTTCACCCTTCACTGCCCCTTTGGCTTCTGGGGACTTTTTCCCCCAACCCCGGGGCCCCCCCCCCCCCCCCCCAGACTTTCCCACCATATTTCTCTGCCTCCTCGAACAGACCACCACTACTAATTCCGCTAATCCCTTAAACCCGGGTTAAAACATCCCTCTAAACCCGTGACCCCCCCCCCCTTTCTACCTGGACCCTTCCTTGGAATGCGCGGTTTTTATTTTAATAAACTCTCATACCATCCCATGACTTGTTCATCCACGCAATTACTTTTTCCCTTTGGCCCTGACTGAAATTTTCCCGGGACCCCCTCGACACAGTCCCCCCTCCCGCACTCTTTTTTAGGGGCCCCCAATTTAACCCCCCTTTCCTCGCCCGGGTTAACAAGCAGGGTTGGGGGTTTTTGGGGCCTCCTCCTGTCTGAAAACCTCCCTCCTTTGTCCCCGCTCCACCTCTGCCTTCCTCAGCTTTTCCCCTTTTTGAAGGCACTCTGTCCTTTTTCTACGCCCCCCCCGCCCTCCCAAAGTGGCTTTTGTCTACCGCCCGCCGGCCGGCCAATGCCTTTTTTTTGACCATTTTGCTTCCTGGCTTTTTCCCTTTTTTTTCCACCGCCCTCCCCACTATCATAAAGGGGAATTTCAAAAACCCAATCGACCCCCCCCATTTGCTTCCAACAAAACCCCCTTTCACTTTTGTTTCCTCCTTAACCCTCTCCAGTGGCCCTTAAAGAGCCACTCACAAAGATGGACACACAGGGGACCCCCATCTTCACCCCCTCTGCCCCTATCTGACATCTCTAACTTTTCCCACACCCTATAGGGCCCAAAACCCTGCTTCCCCTTCACCACTACCCCTTTCCCCACCTGCTCCTTTCCGGGCCCCTCATATCCAGAAACCCCCCGCAGGAATTACAAAACCTCAACCCTCACACTCCTTTTGACTCTTTTTTACCCCCTTTTTTCCACTATCTCCCTTTCCCAATGACCCAGACAAAAACCCCAAACCCCCTTTTCTAAAACCAAACAATCACACCCCCCTTGACTCAGTGGGTCCTCTCACAACAACAGAACCCGAAAATAAAACGGACAACCCTGGCACACGACTCTACCAAACAGCTGAGGCTGCTTCCAGAGCTCCCGAACGCCGCGGGAAGAAAATTCACTCCTTTGATACTTTGCCTTATAAAAAAAACCACTGCAGAATTTAAGTCCCACTCCCCTCAAAAAACCCGGGGGACTATTTCCCCACCTCTTTCCCTCCCGTCCCCAAACCCAGCAATTTTTTCAAAAATTCAACTTCTTCTCCGTCCCCAACACCCCCCCCCTCCCCCACCCCTCATTTCAGCAGATAAAACTTTGCCATTCACTTCCTCCAGAAACAACCTCATCAGAAAAAGCTTCCCCACAGTCCCCACCCCCCTCCTCAACCCTTGCAAACTGCTTTCCCCATTAACTTGTTTTCCCCACGGTAAATTTGAAAAACCCTCTCCCCCTTTTCTGTCCAAATCCAACCTCACTACCTGTAGTTTGACCCACCCCCGCCCCCTCCCCCCCCTCATCCCAGAAACCCCAGTGCTTCTATCATCCCAGCCCTCACCCTTTTTTCAACCCATCAATTTAAACCTTTGGATCTTCCCCTTCCCCCTTTAAAAATCAAAAAAACACTCCCCAAATTAAAAAAAAAAACCCCGACCCTCTTCTCTTCCAAATATGGGCCCCCTCTCAAATGCTCCCCTTTTTCTTCCCAAAATCCTCGAGCAAATGTCTATCCCTTTTGTGCCTCCCACCTTTTTCCCCCAACTTTTCTTTTTGACCCATACAATCTGGGTTTTTCGACCCCCCCACTCTACCAAACCGCCCTAAAAACCCAAAATCACTAATGACCTAGTAAAATTTCAAAAACCCCTGCCCCTACTCTGTTTCTCCCCCTCTTAAAACCTACCCCTGCCCTTTGGGCACTGTCGAAACCCTTCCCCCCCTGCTTCAAATCCTCTCCTTTCCCCGGGAACACAGAATTGGCTCTTTTTCCCCGGGGCTCCTCGTATTCCCCACTGATTTGGGAAATTTCCGCGTCCTCATTCTCGCTCCACCTCCTCCACCCGCCCCTCTCTGTCGGTTTTTCCCCAAAAGGGGCAGTCCCCGGGGCCCCCTTTCTCTTCTCCATCTACACTCTTTGGTCCCCGGGCAGCTCAAGGGCCCCACTGGCTTTTTATTACCCTGTATGGGTGACGATACCCAAAACCCACATCTCTTTGGCCCAAAATGTCATTCTCTACTTTTCCCGGGCCCCGACTGCTGCCCCATTTTTCTTTTCCTCAGTTCCCCAAAAAATAAATGGGAGAAAAAAAGAAAATAAACTTTTTTCCCCCCATTTCCCAAATCTAACCCCCGCCCCTTTTATTTTTCTCTTTTACAGTCCAAAGGGGGCTTTCCTCCCCACCGGTTTTTTCCCCAATTTTTCCCCCTGCCTTGGGGAAATCCTTGCCCCGTCTATCTTTCAAAAACCCCACATCCAAACCCTCACCTCTGCTGCCGCCCCCCCACCTGAAAAAAAATCCCTTTTTTCCGTCATTCCTCAACCCTTTTACACCCACCCAAAAAGCTGGTCCATGCCTTTTCATCTCCCCCCCCCTTTACTACTGCAACATCCTTTTCAGTGGCCCTCCAGCTAGCACCTCGCTCCCCTCCCCCATCCCCTTAAATTTTGGGTGCCCGTCTTATCCACCTTCTCCTTTGTAATCCTCTGCCCCTCCCTCTGCCAATCCCCCCACTGGCCCTTTCCCCTTTCCCAGGGAATTTATTTCAAGCTACTAACCAAAGCCTACAAGGTTCCCTGCCCCTCCCCTCCATATATTTTCCCCCCCCCTTGCCCCTAAAATTTCCCAATTTTTCTCCCTTTTTAAACCCCCCCAAAACCACCCCCCTCAAAGGGGCCCTTTCCCCTTTCTCTCCCCCCATCAGCCCCCTGCACAAAACCCCTTTCCCAAAACCCTTTTCCCCTGGGGTTCACCCACACTCTGGAACTCACTGCCCCAAAAAAAAACATTTAGGGTTCTCCTCCCCTTTTTACCGCTTCAAAATTCAACCTGAAAACCCATTTCTTCGGGTTGCCCATAACCTTCACTAAAATTGCACAAAATTTTTTCCACCAACATGGGCTGCCCCTCACCTCCTGTCTCTTTCCCCCTCCTTGTAGATTGTAAGCCCCGCCCGGGGAGGGGCCTCTTTTTCCTCGTCGTGCCAATTGTCATTACAACTTATCACTGTACTCGTTTTGTAATGTTATGTATGTAAACCCCCCGAATGTACGCGCCCTGGGGTTTAAAGGGGCTTAAAAATAAAAATAATAATAAAAAAATAATAAAAAAAAAGACAGGTTTTAAAAAAAACCCTTCTACTTGTTATGTTTTGGTTTTTCTGCAGAATCAAACTTTATCAAACTTTAAAACTAACCCTTTATAGATTTAAATAAAGAAGGATTGAAAGATGGTTAAAATAGATAGAAAAGATAGATAGATAGATTGATAGATATTAGATTGATAGAAAAAATTGAAAATGAAAAAATTGGGTTAAAAGATAGGGTAAACATAAAAATACATAAAGGCTTATAATTATATAATTATACATAAAGATATAATGAGAATCTAAAATGGATGCTTTATTTGGCCATCATTCGCAGTTACTCGGTGTATAAAGTTAGAATTTTACTTTGGGCCCGTAAACAGACTTTTAATTTCCCTTTATGGGAAAAAAAACGTCTGGATTGTCTTACTTTTTTCCCTTTTTTCCCAAATATTGAGATAACCTTTTGGGCCCTTTAAAAAAAATTTTTTTTGGGTTTTAACGAATGTCTCTATCCAACTGCTAGAAATATTTATAGCCTGGTACAAGTAATAAAAAAATTTTCCCTTTTGGGGGTCTTCTTGTAAATTTTCTGGAACTATTTTTTTGTTTAAATTTTTTTAAATTTTTTTTACCCAAAAACCCCCCGCATATTGGTGCCCCGAAAAAGCCCCATTTTAAAATGAGCCCCTTTCAAACGCTTGGATAAGAAAATACAAAGATAAAATTACAAATACAGAGAAATATAAAAAATGGTACAAAAATACTAATTGCATCCTTTGTTGGGCACAAGAACTTCCAATTGTGACCAAGTACGGACTTTTAAACCAAAAAAAGTGGCCCAGACTTAAAAATTTGCCGCCAACCCTTTTTGCCTCATACAAATTTTATGCTGGTCTGAGTAAAATGATCAAAATATGAATGTCTATAGCAACAAATGTAACAGATATCACACACATGCAGGCTGCCAAAAAATTTGGGGGCTTCCAGACTATGGGGTTTTGGGGGGGATCAAATACAAAATCCCCTGCTGTTATAGGATGGGTCCCGACTACCCCTGCCAGACTGCGCATTAAAGGCAATCAAATGGGTTAGCTAGCCTTGGTTTTTAAAAGTGTACTGTAGACTGCTGTTGTAAAAGGCACAAGGGCAGCATGGTAGCTCAGTTTTTTACACCCATTGCTTTTTAGTGTGGGGTTTTAGGTTTTAAAATCTCAAACCCCGCACAACATCTCAAGAAGTTTGGGTTTTTCTCCCCCAAGTTTGTGTGGGTTTCCTCTGAGTTGTAGGACGTGTTGCAGACTATACAGCAAACTGCTGTTTAAAGGGTGGTCCAGACTACACAACACTATTGCTATAAAAAGTGCTCCAGGCTACAAAGTAAGACTGCTATTCTGAAGATTAGTCCAAACGCAGTGGGTTAATAAAAGTCAAACTATTGTGTAATGGGCCCCTGGGATATCATTTAAAAAAGGACTATAGAGTCTTTCCTAGGCAGCAATGCTTGGACAAGGTATTTTAGTGCACTAAAGCTCCATACCTTCTTGCACCGCTTTTTGTCTGGTATGAGGTGGTGCCCTAGGCAATTGCTTGCCTCTGCCTATTCGCCATCCTGGCCCTTCGCCATCCTAGGTAGCGTAGGTAGGGTTATCTACTTATTACTTTTTTTGTGTGTGGTCGTAAAAATAAAGGGCCACATGTATGAAAACTGTCTAGGTCTAAAACTCACTTTGTTGCCCATGGCAACCAATCAGAGTGCCCCTTTTATTTCATATAGTGCTCTGGAAAAATGAGAGGGGAACTCTGATTGGTTGCTATGGGCAACAAAGTGAGTTTTAGACCTAGACAGTTTTCATACATGTGGCCCAAAGAGTCATGTCTGTTCATGAAAATAAAGGAAAACGTTCTGCAACTAGAGACTGTAGTGAGGTATTGCATCATTTCTATTCATGTGTTTGGACTCAGCAAGTTAGCAACTCCCAACCATAACACTGGCTTCTACAGGTGCAAACCAAAACCTACATTTTGCTCTCAGTCAGGTAATAAACAACATTAAAAGATTATTTTTTTATATTTATTGAAAAACTAAATAATGTCTTGATTTTATGTTTTCAAAAAAGACGCAAACTAAAAATTGGTCTATTAATAATCCTTTGGTGCTTGTTTTAAGATTTCACAAGTTTTAGAGATTTAATGTATGAAAATGATGATTGATTAAATATTTTGGTTTGGCAAAATTTTAGTTGTTAGGTTTGATTTGAGATATTTGATAATACTAAGCAATTAATTCAATCAGTGCAAAGAGATACTCTGAGGAGTAATGACTTCCAATTGTAAATTATTCCAAATCATTAAGTAAGATAAAAATAAATACTGTATAATTAATGTAAACTGTAGGTTATCCTAGTGAAAACAAGGCCAAAACCAGTGCAAATAATAGAGAAGATGACAGAAGTATAATCAATATTAATTTTATGTTCTTTACATTAGAACTAGGCTCACATCAGCTCAAGTAACAGACAAGATGACTGATGTGTAAATTGTTATACATTTTGTGTTGTTTAGAATACAACAGGACCCAAATCAGCAACATTAACAAATAAAATGATTGATATGTGATCAATATAAATATTTGATTGTCTAAATTAGAACTAGGTCTTAATATAAAATTTTTCATTACCTCGTTCTCTGGTGATACTAGTGTTTCATCCATGTGAAAGCGTGTGCATCATGCTGACTGCTATTCTGGCAGCGGGCACAATGTCACATGACTGTTACACTGGTAAGACGACAAGCATGTTACCAACAATGTGTCATCCTCACAAGAGGTCAGCATGACTGTGAGACTGGTGTCATCAGCATGTCATTGATTACCATAATATGGCAACATGATACCTCTAGTGGGTAGTTGTTTTTTTTCCCCCAGAAGATTGTGCAGGAGAAATGTAACAGACAACAGTTTATCAGCATACAGTATAATTAATTAAATACATTTTAAAGTGAGCCAACACTTCAGGTCTGGAAACTGGTTTCATTATAAAGTATAGCATCAT
The DNA here is from genome assembly GCA_025379985.1 of Phyllomedusa bahiana. Taxonomy (NCBI): domain Eukaryota; kingdom Metazoa; phylum Chordata; class Amphibia; order Anura; family Hylidae; genus Phyllomedusa; species Phyllomedusa bahiana. Next base: position 43,581 of record JAODAL010007427.1, read on the forward strand.
AACTAAACGACTGATTCAAAGGTGTTGTGTATGTAAAGGTGTGCGAATGTATATTTATGTGAAGTGTGTATAATTGTACAGACATCCAAGGAAAGTGTTAGAGGTGGCTATGTATATAAATTTATATTACTTTATAGAAATGCACATAAGAAACAGAATGGAGACAGCTCCCTAGCGCAATATTGCGACTAAATTGGAAATCGTTAGTGAATATATATAAATATCAACTAACCTTTTTGTGTTGTACAACGATAAGACACAACACTTTTAAAAGCCTTTCCCAAAGTATTAGGGAACTGATGGTGATGAGGTCTGCTACAGAGGGTCAGTGGTTACTTCTCTCCATAGATATAGGAGGCCGAAAGACTTGTTTTCAGTATAGAAAATGTTAAAGTCCATACAAATCTCACTGATTTGAAGGACTGCGCAGAACATCCAATTAGCGAAAGCTTGTTTTATTGAAACTGGAAGACGCATTTCGTGTTCAAAGAACACTTCATCAGTTCCATCCATAGGCAATGCAAACATATAGTAGTTTTAAGTTAGTTTAGGGAGGAATTAGGATTAGTCATGAGGGTAGCAGAAGGAGTTAACTGAGTCTAGAGTGGGAGATAGTGTTGCTTGGCAAGCAGTCAGAGAGCGGAGAGGGGAGGTGCCAAGTTACACAGTTAAATAGGAAGCCTGTTAGCTCTGCACTCAGTTTAGTTGAGTTCCAGGTTCAGTGCTAAGTGTGCTATGAACATAGTTCCAGTTGTGAGCAGCAGTTAAAGGGGAACCCTTAGGAGCAAGGGGCACAGAAAGACTTGAGAGCATAACAGCACAGACTCAGAGGAGTATCAGAGTCACAGGCAACAAAGAAATACAGGTAGACAATTTGGGGGACTGCCAGAAGATTAAGACATCCCAGAGAGAGGACCAAGTAGAAAGTGTCCGGAGTCACTAGGAGCCAGCACCTTGCATGGCTGGACTGGGTTGGATAAGAGGGAAGTTGTCAGGAGTGTCACTTGAAGAAAGGAGTGTCTGAGATGTGCTAAACTGCCTTGCCTTTATGATATGTAACATCCACAAGTACCAGTGCCATGAGTAAAGCCTGAAGTTCCCAGAAAGTAGATGTCTGCTGTCAGTTATTCTATTGCTGGGACACCTCACCACTACCACTATTACACTCATCATCCACCCGCACCCCTGCGTTGCTTTACATGTACCTGCTATGATCAGAGTTTGAAGAAGTAGAGCAGATTTTATCCTGAGCACCAGAAGCCTTGACAGTTAGTGGCATCTGGTAACTCTGATCAGAGTCGGCAAAGAAAAATCTTGAAGTTGTCATTTGTAATCTATGCAGATGATTGTAATTTCATTTTATTGTATTTGTCTTTATGAAAGTGTATGCAGGAGCACGTGCACATTTATTTTTCTTGTGAAAGAAACATCAATCCTGTCAGCAGTTACTACCCATCATGCTTTAGAAATAACCTTATATCAACATTATTATTATAGCAACATAAAATTGCAGCTTTCATTTTTCTTGCTGTTCAATATATATTACTCTAAGAAGTTTCCTGGTAAAATTTATTATAATTTAAGACTAGGGCATACACAGAAAATAAAAATTCCATTCTTTTGATTGACACTGTTCTTTAAATATATGATAGCAAGAAGATACTTGTTGATTAATTTAATATAAAGTATTGAAATTTCAGGAATTTTTAGCAAATGTGAAAACTTCAACAATAGACTGAATTTTTTACATGCTCAATACCCCGCAGCTGATGATGGCTTATTCCCTTATACCCACTGAAATTAACACATAGGTTTGGTACTACAAATCCAATTTAGGGAGTCGAAAGAGAGATAAATCTGCATTTTATCTCCATTCCTTTCTATGGAGAGTGACCTAAACATGCATAGAGGAAGACCCTCCAGATAGACCTTACTGTTTTGATAGCATTGCATAAATGTTATATGTGATAAAAAAATAAATAAAAACAATGGGCGACATGTATGAACTCGCCAGTTCTAAATAGTTTTTTTGTTTTTTCTTAGTGTAGAATGCGCCTGAATGTATGAAACTGTCGCATGTGGGTTCATAAATCTGGCGTTTGGTATGCCTTGCATAGCATATTTTTGCCGCATTTTAGGCATATGACTGTTCATATATCTATAGAACAGGTCTATGACAGGTTTTTTGGCTCAAACCACACTAGAAGACTGATGCAGCCCCACTCATACATGTCACCCAAAATTTCCAGTTCAGCAGTTGTGGTATACTAGCAATCTTAATTGATATTTAAGTACCGGTAAGTATGCTTGCTTGCAATCAAAAATCTTCACAATATAATTTTAATAAAAAATGTTGTTATTGTGAAAAGCAAATTATCTTTTGTTTGAATGGTTATTAGTATAAGCTATAAATATTAGTATAGATGTGTAGTATTTGGTAGTCTTAGTAGCCAGATAAGCTACAGTGTAAATAATGTTGGCCCTTTGAAAAGTAGTGTGGGAGGTATTGTAGAGGGCGATGAGGAGAAAACTATTACAGATTTTTTCTCCACCGTATTTACTGAGGAAATTTACATTCTTGTTCATGTGCAGCGGAATAAGATAAACTCCACTTTAAATGTTTCTTGTCTTACCCAGGAATAAGTGCAGCTTCACCTTAATAAGATTAAAATAGACAACTCACCAGGCCCTGATGGTTTACACCCGCATGTCCTAAGGAAATTAAGTAATGTGATAGACAGGCTGTTATTCTTAATATTTATGGACTGTATACTAACTGGGTAAGTCCCATAAGATTGGTGCATAGCAAATGTGGTGCCAATATTCAAAAAGGGGTAAAAAAAAATGTATCCTGGAAAGTACAGGACAGCAAGTTTAACCTCTGTTGTAGGTGAAATTTTTGAAGGTTTTCTAAGAGATGCTATACTGAAGTGTCTCACTGAAACTAAATGTTTAATGCTGTTCCAGCATGGGTTTATGAAGGATCTGTCATGTCAAACTAATCTCGTCAGCGTCTGTGAGGAGGTTAATTCTAGACTGGATCGGGGTGTGGCATTGTATGTCATATATCTAGATTTTTCTGAGCCACATAAAAGGTTGGTAAGTAAAATGAGAATGTTTGGACTGGGGGAAAATGTTTGCAAGTGGTTAAGTAACTGCCTCAGTGATAGAAAACAAAGGGTGGTGATTAGTGGTACATACTCGGACTGGATTGCTGTTACTAGTGGGTGGGTCCTGTTCTCCTTAATATATTCATTAATGATGTTACACATGGATTGCACAGTAGAATATACATTTTTGCAGATGATACTAAGCTCATTAAAGTAATCAACACAATAGAGGATAATGTTTTATTATAAAGGGATCTGGATAGGTTGGAGGCCTGGGCAGAGAAATGGCAGATGAGGTTTAATACGGATAAGTGCAAGGTTATGCACATGGGGAGGAAAAATCCATTACATGATTACTTGTTAAATGGAAAAACGCTGGGTAAAACTGACATGGAGAAGGACAGTAAGCTCAATTATATCAGTCAGTGTCAGGCAGCAGCTGCCAAGGCAAATAGGATCATGGGGTGTATTAAAACGGGGCTAGATACGATGAGAATATCATTCTCGTATTATACAAGTCACTGTTCAGAACTCACATGGAATATTATGATTCACACATAAACGGATTTAAAAAATGGGCCTCTGCGGTGCGTTATGCTGCTGCCTCTCCAAATGCAAGTGCATTAATGTTGAACACATCTTTGTCGATAAGCTGAGTACTCCCATGTGTCTTTGTTTTCTTAGGATAAAAAAGTAACCAGCCAGAGTAACACAATTAGAATTAGATTCCTGCCATTGTTTTCACTTTAATGACATTGTAAAGGAAAGCCGGGAAATATATGAGAACAAACTACGTAACAGCAGTGTCCGGTGTTCTGTTTCTATATTACGGGAGTGCTGCTTGTACTTTCCTGAAAATCCTACTCACAAAGCATGACACATTTTATTCAGGGAGATCTTTGCTTCAATTCACTTTGGCTCATTGTTGTTCAGATTTAAAAATTGGGATGCTGCCAGTATTTCGTCTGGATTCCTGGTGCATTGAGATCATATGACCTGCTTATGATTAAACAAAGAGCTGTGGCTTAAAATGGAAATTGTGTAAGCTAGCTAATATATGTCATCTGGTGCTAGAACATTGCTTTGTTCCATTGCTTTGTATGCAGAGAAGCATATGTTTGAGGAAAGCATATGATAGAATAAGCTATTTATTTATGAAGAGATACTTATTATTAAAAAAGAAATCAATCATATAACAGAAAAAAACTGCAATCACCTCATTAATTCCCTGTTGATCTGGCGCAAAAGCTCTGTCAGTCGCTTTAGTCTTTGTTTGCAAGGAGTTGGCACCTCAGTGTTCTTTTCCAGACATAGCATGCTCTATGGAAAGCATTTTTTGGCATTTTGTTTTTCCCAGTGACCTCCATTGTTTTTTACTGCTGAAAAGTATGTATTTGTTAACAGGGTATGCCCATCACATTGATTAGCTTTAAACATGCAGGCAAAAAAAATAAAGTCTATTACCAAATCCATTGCTGTTCTGATTTTGCTTCATTTCAGGGTTAGAGCAGTTCTTACCCTGCTTGTTTACAAAAAGTTTCCTAGGCTCTTTCTGCTCAAGCAGCCATGGTTAGGATGGAAATGTTACTCCCTGCTGTGTCTTATCAGTAGCACAGGAGCTTATTTATATTTCTTATTAACAAACTAATTCTTTAGAGCTCTGTAGTTTTGTGTCCTACTGTTAAAACACATCCATCAACAAAATCCCTTAGACTCAGCTAGGTATAGGAGAGCTGTAATGTCAGTCACTACAGTAGAACCACCCACAGTCTGAACAGGAAGTGAGAGCCTAGAACTGACTGTGAAGAGCAGGTTCTGTGAAATAGCATGGTTAGAACACCCCTTTAATATACAGTATCTCACAAAAGTGAGTACACCCCTCACATTTTTGTAAATTTTGTATTCTATCTTGATATGACACTTTGATACAATGTAAAGTAGTTAATGTACAGCTTGTATAACAGTATAAATTTGGTGTGCCCTCAAAATAACTCAACACACAGCCATCAATGTCTAAACCGCTGGTACCAAAAGTGAGTAAGTTCTTAAGTGAAAATGGAACAAATTGTGTCCGAAGTGTCAATACTTTGTGTGACCATCGACATTTTCCAGCATTGTCTTAACTCTCTTGGGCATGGAGTTCACTAGAGCTTCACAGGTTGCCACTGGTATCTTCTTCCACCCCCTCATGACTACATCACAGAGCTGGTGGATGTTAGAGACCTTGTGCTCCTCGACCTTCCATTTGAGGATGCCCCACAGATGCTCAATAGGATTTTTGCTCTGGAGATATGCATTGTCAATCCAGCAGCTTTACCTTAATTTTCCTATCAAAGTAGCGGTTGTCTTGGTGGTGTGTTTGGGGTCGTTATTATGTTGGCATACTGCCCTGTGATCCAGTTTCCGAAGGGAGGGGATCATGCTCTGCTTCGGTATGTCACAGTACATGTTGGCAATGAATTGTAGCTCCCCACAGCCGCCAGAACTCCTGCGGCACCAAAATATGACACTCCTACCACCATGCCTGGCTGTGGGCAAGACACACTTGTCTTTGTACTCCTCACCTGGTTGCCACCACACATGCTTGACACCATCTGACCAGATAAGTTTATTTTGGTCTCATCAGGTCACAGGACATGGTTCCAGTAATCCATGTCTGTAGTCTGCTTGTTTTTAGCAAACTGTTTGTGGGTTTTCTGGTACAAACTGATTGTGGGCCTTTAGAAGAGGCTTCCTTCTGGGACGACAGCCATGCAGACCATATTGGTGCAGTGTGCGAAGTATGGTCTGAGCACTGACAGGTTGCTGCCTACCCCTTTAACCTCTGTAGCAATTCTGGCAGCACTCAAACTTCTATTTTGAAAAGACAGTTTCTGGATATAACACTGAGCATGTCCACTCAACTTCTTTGGTCGACTGCTGTTATACCTCTGTATGGTCTTGGCCACCATGCTGCAGCTCAGTTTCAGGTTATTGGCAATATTCTTATAGTCTAGGCCATTTTTATGTAGAGCAACAATTCTTTTTTTCAGATCCGCAGACAGTTATTTACCATGAGGTGCTATGTTGAGCTTCCAGTGATCAGTATGAGAAAGTGTGAGAGCGAGAACGACAAATTTAACACACCTCCCAATTCACACCTGAGACCTTGTAACACTAACGAGTCCCATAACCTTGTAAAGGGATAATGGCAAATTGGTTACAATTTGTCCATTTTCACTCAGGGGTGTACTCACTTTTGTTGCCAGCAGTTTAGATATTGATGGCTGTGTATTGAGTTATTTTGAGGGCACACCAAATTGACACTGTTACACAAGCTGTACACTGACTCCTTTGCAATGTGTCAAAGTGTCATATCTTCAATATTGTACCATGAAAAGTTATAATACAATATTTACAATAATGTGAAGGGTAGACTCAGTTTTGTGAGATACTGTATATTTTGTTTTCTTGCTGTATCAAAACCGTCTAAATCTAAATTTGTCTTTGTTGCCCATGGCAACCAATCAGAGCCGAGCTATTATTTCTTGCTCTGATTGGTTGCAGAGGAAAACAAATACAGTTTTACTGTTAGAAAGTTTTGATAAATGAGGTTCAGTATTTTGTAAAAAAAATATAAATAAATAAATAAACTCATGAAGCACTAAAAAAACACATGCAAATTATGAGGCATTTTAACTCCTTAACAACCACCCACCGTCTTTTGATGGCGAGCATTTTAAGTCAGTCGTCTGCAGCGACGTCTTTTGACGTCGCTGCAGACATCGGAGTTTGCTCCGCTCCCCGGTGCTTTAACTCTTTGATTGCTGCGGATCATCCCCGCAGCGCAATCAAAGGGTTTCCCTGCTATGTCGGGTGATCGGAACGCCCGGTGACCCGACAGAGCCCAGGGAATGGCTGCACAGTCAGCCCTGGGGACCTAGAGTGGCCCCAGGGCTGTCTGTGTAACAAGCCAGTGATCAGGGCAGACTGTGTGTTGTCCTGACTGCTGCCTGTGTCAAACTGACACAGATTCTAATGCATTAGCATATATAAATATGCTAATACATTACCAAGTGTAAAAAAAAAAAAAATAGAAAAAAAAAAATAAAATATTTAATAAAAAATAATTGTGCATACATTACACACACGAAAAAAGACCCTACACATATTACGTATCCACATGGCCGTAGAATTTATCTAACAAATTAAGTGTGAAATGTAAATGGTGTAAAACATTTTTTAAGGAAACAAAAAATTTTTACAAAATTCTGCAATTATTTATAAGTGAATTTAAACTATTCCCCCATAAAGTACAACTTGTTTTGAATAAAACGAGGCCTCATACAACTGCGTCATTGAAAAAATATAAAAGTTACAACTGTTGAAACGCAAAGAGGCAAAAAACTAAAAAAATGTTCTGGTCATTAACTACTTTTCAGGTGTGCGGCTTAAGGGGTTAAACCCAAAAACACCTTTGAATGAGGAAAGCAGCACTTGCGGTTGTCCTCCACATTCATTTCTGTGGGACTTCAGAATATAGCCAAGCAAATGTGAACTTTAAGAGTTCCTTCTTTATACCTTTCAAGTCAGTTATTAAGTGTCCTACAAAATCCTGTCCTAGTGTAATTTATTTTTTAATTCCCCTCAACTTGCTCCAGGCTGAAAATGCTGATCACGTTATCAGGACAGAGAAGGTAAAAGCGTTGCCGGTTAACTAAGCAATGAAACAACAAACTAAAACATGGAACAATAAACAATGAAGCATACCTTCATTGTACGCTAATAGTACAGCACATAACAGTTAGAATTTATCACCTAAACTTACTTGGTTATTAATACTGATGATAGGAACCCCAATAATTGTCTAACATGTGCAGTAAATAGTAACAGAGTTTGGCTACCTTGTGAATTATAGTTCGTTTTGACTCTTTTTGATAAACATTGTGTATATGAAACCCCATTGAACTCATAAATCAAAGGAATTTTAAATTGAATAAAGGCCCTTTAGCAATCAATGGTAAAAATTCATCATGAAGTTTAATCTAGTGTATGGAGAAGTCCCATCAATTGTACACTTGAAAATGTCTGTGAGTTGTGAAACCTCAGTAGCTTGCACTATTATTTATGAAGATCTTAAGTGTTTACTTGCTGAAGGGTGTCACAACCTACCACAAATCTTCTCCTCTACAGGACCAATATTTTTACTAGGGCGTTGTAAATGTACAGGAAGCTCTAACAATTCAAACCTTAAAGAATTGAAATATTCTAATAAAAAAAGTATCTTTATTCACCATGTTGTGTTATTTAATTTCTCAATGCTTGTATAGTACCAATATACTGCACAGTGCTGTACACTATTCACATAAATTTTCAGTCCAAATGTCCTATAAAGGCCAATTTTTCTAGGATGTCAATTAACATCAGTATGTTTTATGGATGAGGAAGAAAACCAGAGTAGCAGCAGTAAACCTACGAACAACATGAGTGAACATAGAAAGCACACGCAAATGTAGTCCTGGCATTGATAAATACCCAATCCCCAATACTTAAAGGATACAGTTCTACCAACTGAGTTAATATTCTGCCCTAATTCACATCTCACATTTTATTACAAGTATATCAAATGTGTCATGTAGAGTTCTTTAAAATATGCTTGGCAGTTTGCAATTCAATAAATCTGAAGGTAAGTATAGCGAAAGATTTTTTTTTCACATCTTAAAGGGGTTGTCTCGCTACAAGGATTGCTTTTTATGTTAAAGATCTTGCAAAAACAAGATACTTTGTAATATGTGTCCATTAACAGTGTCCTACCTATTCTGAGATATCCCCTCTTGTATTGGCTGCATCAGCTCCTCTGGTAGCTATAGCTACAGACCTGTTTGATCTATCCTGATAGCCTGCCAGCTTTGGTTGCTATAGCTACAGACCTGGCTTCTACTGCAGTCTAGTGGAAGCCAGTAAACACGCCCCTGAATTCAAAGTGAAACTAAGAAAACAGGACTGTGGTAAGAGGAATCAATGTAGTGAGACTATCCCTTCAAGCCCATACAACTTCAGTGCCCTGCCTGTTTTAAAAATGTATTTATTGCATTATTTCTAGACGCCATGTTCATGCACAAAAAGTTACTGGAATTGAGGTTCTGATTCTACAAATTTAAGCAAGATATTAATAAATAAAACCAAATTACTATAAAAAATATTGTATGTTTCATATATTCTCCCGAGTACGAGCAAGTACTCTGCTTCAAAATAAGTATCACTATAATAATATCAGTAGAAGTCATCAAATATAGCATTGTGTTCCAAACCACTCAGGATTAAAGGGAATGTGACATTAGAAAACAAACTATTGTTTAACTTACCATATGTGTTTATGTTAAATGCATTTTTAAAGAATTTTTGGTTCTGTTTTTCCTATTTTTTATATCAGTATCACTTTTTAAAAAAATATCCTGAAATCCTTTTGCCCACAAGGCCTAATAATTGACACCTCCTGTTTGGTAGAGAAAACTCTCATGATCAGTACAGGCAGGGTTACACTGAAAGATGACACAAATGCATCACCTTTCCACCATTTACAATAGGAGATAGTCACAGCTCCCCCGCCTTGCACACTGTCTTCTTCCCAGGTCACAGATGATGCCTACAAAACTCTCTATAGAAGTCAATGGGTCTCCTCCTGTTCACAGACTCCAAGCACATGTAGCTGCTGTAAATCATCTCTCTGAATGCTGCTAAAAGCAGCTCAGGAAAGATAGCTGCCCCCATAATCATATACGGACAACAGAACTGAGAAATCTACCCTCAGAAAATAAGAACAGCTAAGAGAAAAAGAATGTCAGTGTCTTGTTTTAATTAGTAACAAAAAAAATGGTCCCATTTACTATACTTTCAAATATATAATGCCTGAGGACGTAGATATATATCAAACCAGGGTAATAACTACATACATTAATATAAGACAGCGTCTTATATTAATTTTTGCTCCTAAAGATGCACTTATTTTCAGGGGCTGTCTTATTTTTCCACAAATAAATGATAGCATGCTGTAATAGTGTGTGTGTATATATATATCTTAAAGTTTAGAATCGCAAACCATAGGATATATATATATGTATGTAAAGGACATTTTATGGCAGCTGCAGTGACTTATCTCAAAGGATGGCAAATGTGACATGCTGGGACTTGTAGAACTAAAAGTTCCAACATGCCCCATCAGCCATCCTGTGAGATGTGTGTGTGTGTCAGTGTCATTGCTCTGTTCTCCCCCATCCCTCACTTACTTGTACACTTTCTGTCTCCTGTCCTGGGATGTTTGGGACATGTGATGACATCACAGTCACATGACCTCCCTGCACAGGTCCTTCAAAACTCTTCTACAACAATATGTCACAGGGCCGTTTCTCGGGGATGAGCTGGTCTTGGGAACATCCGCCCTCCCACCCCCACCTTTCTCTCTGCCCACCCTTAGGGATAGCCCTGTGTATGTAGAGCTGCAGCAATGATTTTCGCTATGTCTTATTTTCAGGGAGTGCCTTATATTAGGGAATTCAACAAAATCTCTGCTATGTCTTACTTTCAGGAGTGTCTTATTTTCGGGGAAACACGGTAGTTCAGACACCAGATCCAACCCCTCGGTGAAATCCAGAACAGACCCCAAAATTACTCAATCTGCAGAACAAAAACCTAAATTGAGACAATAGACTAGACCACTAAATTAATTTAGGCACCAGAATTCAAAATTAATTGAAATTACAGATCATATTCTAAATTTAATTAGACCCCAGACAGATACATTGAGACCCCAGACCCCAAAATGAATTAGAACCCAGACGAGACAATTAATGCAGACCACAGAACAGACTCTAAAATTTATCAGACCTCAGACAAGACACCAAAATAGAGTCAGCCCAAGCTTTTTAATAATTACTTATTTTCACACCCAATGTGGCAGGAGATGCTTAACACAGTAAAAGGACCAGAGAGCAAGAAGTTACTGCAGCCATATTCACTGACAAGCCTGTATCGTAGTCTTTCATTTGTATCTTTACCCTTAGGTGGTGTATATCCAGCAATTCCGCTGTCCAAGTTGATGGGGGTCTATTTCAAAAGCACCTTATTGCTCCCGGCCTGCCAGAAAAACAAAGTACCAGGGTGTTGACCTGGTGAGCCCTGTCACCATTACTAACCCTAGTTAAAAGTGAATTAAATAATAGCGGCTGGGAAAGTGGTTTCTATCCCCTATAGACAGAATTACATGTTAAATGACTGTACTTGTTTAAATCTAGACCTATTAAAATGAGTTATTGCTGAAGCTGATAAATGAACGTTCTCTGCTTCTAGGGTTATGTGAACTTTTTGATTTTCATAAAATCTAAAATATTTCCAACACAAGAAATTAGACTTATTTTTTGACACTGTCGCTACTTAGGATCATGTATAGTTCATTTTGCCCTAGCGATGTATACCAGAATTGTAAAAAGTCCATGTTCCTATTTCTATTCCAATATTACGGTACAATATACTAGATGTAATATTATTTCAGACCATATCCTCAAAGTACCTGCAATGATGTGACATTGTAGTTTCCACTTGACAACTCTTGTCTGAATTACTTACATTTTTTTGGTTATGGCCTAAAACCTTAAATTAACATTGAAATGTTGGCTCATAACTTCAAAGAGAAAGTATATTGCTATTAATGTGATGATATTCTGGCTGGATGTAGTTAGGGTTGTTAGGAAAAGCAGCTATAGATAAAAAAAAAACTCAACGAATGCTCCTACAAAGAATGCTGTCTTTTTTGACAGACAGTTTAGATGATAAATGTTTGGTTGTCAAGGGTATTACAGGGAAACCAAGAGCCCCAGCTACATACAGGCCCGCCATTAAGGGGGTACAGCCATTACTGGCGTACCGGGCCCGGCCAGTCTGTGAAGCAAGGGGGGGCCCGCCGCCACCGGCTGGTACCACCCCCTTGCTTCATGTTTAGTACAGAGAACAGGCCATAGGCTTGTTCTCTGTACCATGATGAGTGTGGTGCTGAAGCCCGGCGCTGCTGAGGGGGGCCCGTGCTGTGTGTCCGGTCACAGCTGATGACATGCACGCACTCCTCCTGCGCGCTGTGACCGGAGCAGCTGGGCCCGCCTCTTTCTCTGCGTCTCAGGAGGGGCCCGCGCGGCTCTGCATAAGGAGGGGCCGCGCTCTGTACTTACAGCTGCAGCAGCGTCTGTCACCTCCTTCTTGTTCTCCAGCGTCTCCTGTGGGGAGTCGGCCCCGCCTTCTCTCTGCCTGTGGGCGGGGCTTCAATGACTCCTGCCGGCAGAGGGAGGAGTGGCTGACTGCGATCACAGGAGACGCTGGAGAACACGAAGGAGGTGACAGACGCTGCTGTAGCTGTAAGTACAGAGCGCGGCCCCCTCACCCTCTGAGGTAACGTGGGGCCCCAGTGAAGCCACCATCTGCCCCAGCGACCCCCCCTCTGCCCCAGCGACCCCTCCCCCCCCTCTGACGCTGGTAGGGGACTGTGTGTGTGTGACATGGGGAGCGGGGACTGTGTGTGTGTGTGACATGGGGAGCGGGGACTGTGTGTGTGTGACATGGGGAGCGGGGACTGTGTGTGTGACATGGGGAGCAGGGACTGTGTGTGTGACATGGGGAGCGGGGACTGTGTGTGTGTGACATGGGGAGCGGGGACTGTGTGTGTGTGTGTGTGTGTGTGTGTGTGACATGGGGAGCGGGGACTGTGTGTGTGTGACATGGGGAGCGGGGACTGTGTGTGACATGGGGAGCAGGGACTGTGTGTGTGTGACATGGGGAGCGGGGACTGTGTGTGTGTGACATGGGGAGCGGGGACTGTGTGTGTGTGACATGGGGAGCGGGGACTGTGTGTGTGTGACATGGGGAGCGGGGACTGTGTGTGTGTGACATGGGGAGCGGGGACTGTGTGTGTGACATGGGGAGCGGGGACTGTGTGTGACATGGGGAGCGGGGACTGTGTGTGTGACATGGGGAGCGGGGACTGTGTGTGTGTGACATGGGGAGCAGGGACTGTGTGTGTGTGACATGGGGAGCGGGGACTGTGTGTGACATGGGGAGCGGGGACTGTGTGTGACATGGGGAGCGGGGACTGTGTGTGACATGGGGAGCGGGGACTGTGTGTGTGACATGGGGAGCGGGGACTGTGTGTGTGACATGGGGAGCGGGGACTGTGTGTGTGTGACATGGGGAGCGGGGACTGTGTGTGTGTGACATGGGGAGCGGGGACTGTGTGTGTGTGACATGGGGAGCGGGGACTGTGTGTGTGACATGGGGAGCAGGGACTGTGTGTGTGTGACATGGGGAGCAGGGACTGTGTGTGTGTGACATGGGGAGCAGGGACTGTGTGTGTGACATGGGGAGCAGGGACTGTGTGTGTGTGACATGGGGAGCAGGGTGTGTGTGTGTGTGACATGGGGAGCAGGGACTGTGTGTGTGTGACATGGGGAGCAGGGACTGTGTGTGTGTGTGACATGGGGAGCAGTGTCTGTGTGTGTGTGACATGGGGAGCAGGGACTGTGTGTGTGTGACATGGGGAGCAGGGACTGTGTGTGTGTGACATGGGGAGCAGGGACTGTGTGTGTGTGTGACATGGGGAGCAGGGTCTGTGTGTGTGTGACATGGGGAGCAGGGTCTGTGTGTGTGTGACATGGGGAGCGGGGACTGTGTGTGTGACATGGGGAGCAGGGTCTGTGTGTGTGACATGGGGAGCGGGGACTGTGTGTGTGTGTGACATGGGGAGCGGGGACTGTGTGTGTGTGACATGGGGAGCGGGGACTGTGTGTGTGTGTGACATGGGGAGCGGGGACTGTGTGTGTGTGACATGAGGAGCGGGGACTGTGTGTGTGTGGGGAGCAGGGACTGTGTGTGAGGCTGGGGGGGGACTGTGTGAGTGGGGGCGGGGCGATGGGGTTGACGTGGAGGAGGGGCGATGGGGGTTGACGTGGGGGAGGGGCGATGGGAGTTGACGTGGGGGAGGGGCGATGGGGTTGGCAGAGGGTGGGGTTGATGTGGGGGGGTCCAGGTGCTTCACCTGTATGGGGCCCTGAAATTTCTGATGGCGGCCCTGGCTACATAGAATGGTGGTTGTGCTTGCACCACTGTGTATGGGACTGATTATCATCGTCAGGTGCTGTTCAGTCTCATAGACAGTTATGGCACAACCCCTTTTATACTGTCTTAGTTTTAGACAGCATAAATCCAGACAAGACAGCAGAAGGCGCACTAAATTTATCACCGTGACTCATGTTGCTAGATGCTAGACACTTTCCCTTATACCAACTCTTGGTTGGCTTACTTTACACTAATATTTTCCGACCTCTCTAGACACTTTTTAAAACTATCTTGCATGACTCAAGAAGTGTCTAAAGTACATAATAAAGTTGGAACATGGAATGTAAGCCAGTTCTTTGTCACTTTTTTAGGCCAAATTTTTAGTATTTTTTGTTTAGTACATTTTTTCACATAGTTTTTGAGAATTGTGCCAGAAAAAAGTGTTTTTGAGCAAGAAATTGAGTTTATGCTTTAGCAAAACATAGCATACCAACAGTTACTTTACAGTAAAGGGGTTGAACACCTAATTTCTTTCCTCCGCTACCTGAGTTTAATTCATCCTCATAATGAATTTTTTAAGCAACTTTCATTAAAAATACTGCCTCCATCATATGTTTTATTCAGTTGTGTACTTCACCGAAAGTGGGGAAAGTTCTGACCACAGGGTCATTGGTCCCTGATGTTGCGTTTGGGAAGCATTCACATTTATACAGGAACTGAACACCACCTCCCTGAATGCAACTTCATAAGGAAGAATTGTACAGGGTGGGTTGACAGCTTCTGTCTTGATATAGCAGTCTACATAGTCACTGGACATTGTTCTTGGACTCTGGGCAACATGGCTCCCACCTACAGTAGCTTCTCCATCATTGATGTTGCATTAGGGAACCAGGCACATCTATACAGTAACTGAACAACCACCTCCATCATGTAGAAAGATTGTTTAGGGAGGTGGATGGTCTTCTCCTGTCTAGATGCACCTGCTTCCTGAATAGCGCACATGACTAGTAGACTGCTTTGCCACTGCATGCACTTAGTAAGCAACGTGGATCCTATCTATATTAGGTTCTTCATCACTGACACTGTGTGTGTTTTGTCAATGATGAGAGGATAAAAACGAATAAATGATAAGGACAGAGGATAAAAAATAAAGTGAACATCCCCTTTAAGTGACCTTTTTCTCATCTTACCATATAGTTTGTAAGGCCGAAAAAAGACATACGTCCATCCAGTTCAGCTTATTTTGCTAAACTGTAGATCCAGAGGAAGGCAAAAGCCCCCATGAGGTAGAAGCCAGTTGTCCTCATTTTAGGAAAAAAAATTCCTTCCTGACTCCAATCTGGCAATCAGAATAAATCCCTGGATCAACGACCCCTCTCCAGAATCCTAGTCACTATAACTTGTTATATTATTATTATGAATTCAACATGACAAGTTCCTCTGGCAGAGAGTTCCACAGTCTCACTGTTCTAACAGTAAAGAATCCCTTTCTATGTTTATGTAGAAACTTTCTTTCCTCAAGGCATAGAGGATGCCCCCTTGTTCTGGATACAGTCCTGGGTATAAATAAATCTTGGGAGAGATCTCTATATTGACCTTTGATATATTTAAACATATTTATCATTTTCCCCCAAAGCCTTCTTTTCTCTAAACTAAATAACCCTAATCTTGCTAATCTTTCTGAGTATTGCAGTCCACCCAGTCCTTTTAATATTTTCGTTGACCGCCTTTGAACCTGTTCAAGCTCTACAATGTCTTTCCTGTGAACTGGTGCCCAAAAGTGTATACAATATTTCATGTGTGGTCTGACCAGTGACTTGTATAATGGGAGAATAATGTTCTTATCATGTGCATCTGTGCCCTTTTAATACAACCCATGATCCTGTTTGCCTTGTTAACCTTTACTTTGGGTTGTTGTTTGGATTCATTCAAATTCTGATTAATCTTTGACGGGTTAGCCAAGTGCACCTTAGTCCTTAATACTGCATGCAGACTGCCTTTGTCTGGGGCAGCTTGCAGTTTCCTGAGAACACACTGCTGTAGAATTCATTTCTTAGCTACAGGTGCTCAGGATTATTTTACACTCTGCTGGCATTTTATTAAGATTGAAATTGCTAGAACAGGCAAATGTTGGGCAGTCCTGTATCTGCTAAACATTTTCTAGTTGAAAACACAGATTTTTTTTTTTATTCAAGCAGTAGAACACACCATGCTGCACAGTTTAAAGTGGATTAGACTATGTAAAGGGCAGACACAGACATGCTCTTTATTATAGTATTATTGTAGTGTCTGGGTGTTTTAATATTTTCGCTTACTGTGAATAGAGTGAAATCCCTTCTTCATGGGGTCATTGCTTTGATTACCTTACCATAGTTTCTAAGTCATAGAAATATTATAAAGAATTATTTTTTGAGATTCAGAAGAGTTATGTTGGAAGACTCCTTGCATCCATTAGATAGGTGAATTCTTAAAATACAAGAATAGCATAGGCAAGCTTACTATAGTTTTTATTCCTAAAATATGTCAATAATATGCAACAAAATGTGGTACATTTGTAGACACATTTATTATTTGTTTTAGACATTTTTGTGCTTCATCTGACTAGCGGATTTAGACATAAATTCAATGAGGCTTAACTTCTCTGGAAGAGGCATGTTCTAGAATCGAACAATGTGAATCAAAGCAACACCAACATTTTGGCATAGAATTTTGGTGCAAAGTATGCCAATTAATAATTGGTATCAAATGTTGTACATGTCAATAAATGTGGCACAATAAGGTGCGACCCCACTGTACAGGACCAATACCGGCCTACTTGTCCTGTTTTGCGGCCGTCCCCACGGCCGCGGAGGGGACGGCTTTTCTCCGCGATGAGAGGAGAAAAGCCCTCCCCCTTCACATTAATTTGCACATATTCCGTCCGGAAATCGAACGGAAGAATGTTCTGCGGCCGGACCGCGGGCGGAAAAACCGCCCGACGGAAAACCCGTGCAGTGGGGACTGCTGCATGGGTTTTCCATAGAGCACTATTGTGCTCATTTTCGGACGGTTTTTCAGGCGTTCTGAAAAACCGCAAACCAGCTGAAAAACCGGCCGAAAACCCGTGCCGTGGGGACATGCCCTTATAAGGAACATGATTCACTGTGATGAATTTGGTGCATCATTAGACAGCCTGTCTAAATTTACACAAAAAAAATGTGCCCTAGGAAGTTAGTGATGAAGTACTAAATGTGCTTCATTTCAGAGCAAAATGAAAATGGAGTCCTTTCAAGGATTGAAGCTTTGAGGTCTCGCTAAAAAGTGTAACTAAATTGATAGTCAGACAGGATTATGTTCTACATAACGTAAGCAAGAACTTACCTAGCCACTTGACCTAAA
Organism: Phyllomedusa bahiana; assembly: GCA_025379985.1. Classification (NCBI taxonomy): domain Eukaryota; kingdom Metazoa; phylum Chordata; class Amphibia; order Anura; family Hylidae; genus Phyllomedusa; species Phyllomedusa bahiana. The sequence continues at coordinate 61,142 of JAODAL010007427.1, forward strand.
CCGTATTTACTGCCTATCAACAATAGTGTATATTTAGTACTTAGTGCCTGGTGGTCACTGGTCTGTGTGGTATTCTCCCCCACTCGTACACAGCTTCCAGGCATATATAAAATGATTGGTCCATAGTAATGGTGGGTACAATCCTAATTACTAAATGGTCACTTAATTTTCTGTACATTGGTGGAAGGTATAAAGAGTGTTTTATTTCTGACATGTATACTAATTACTAATCACAATTTCCATTTTGCTTAAAAGTAGATGACTACATCAAAGCCAACTTCTACAGAATACACAAATAACTGTATTAAAGTAAATGCAGATAAATAACCTATACTGTCACTTTTTGGGGCTATACAGGTTGCTGATAAGTAGGGTTAACATAAAATTAAGTATCTACCAACATGGGTTAGTTGCTTTAGTTAATGTATCATATTAAGTGATTGTTTTGCATTCTTCTTTGCTATTAGTATTATTAGTTCATATAGCAAGATATTAAGTTTTCCCACATAATCATATTGCATTTTGCTTCTTTTCAGTGGCTCATCATGACATAGAGAACACATTTAACTGCAGCTTCATTGAACCACCATCTGTTGTTGACCAGCCATCTCCTTCATGGTCATCTCGTGGTTCTTTTTCATCGTTTGATACCACTGATGAAGGACCTGTGTACTGTGTGCCTCATGAGGGTAAGTGAGACAAGAAATTCTACTGTATAACTACCTACATTAACTCACATGTGGCATTATCATAAGACAGTGAAAATTTATATAAAAGCAGCTACCGTATAAGTTGTTTATAAGTAGTGTTGCTTCAATCCCCAACCCAAAGTTTTTACTCTAAACCTAAGTGTTTTTATGCACGAACCTACTGTTCCATGTCATTTCCTGTCCAATGTCACTGTGGGTTAACCCTAATCACTATGTTATATTATCTGGAAGTTATATAAGACAGATGCTGCCTGGGATCCATAAATGTATGTATAAAAACACATAAAAAGCCCTAACCCCAACTTAGCTTTAGGGTTAAAATTTTTGTGTTTTTTTGTCAGAATTCGATTCTAGCCAACCCAAATCAAATAGCTCAGATTCGGTCGAATTTGACATTGACCTGAACACAAAGCACAACATTACTAGGGAGCAGTGAAAGGGGTTGTCTCACTACAAAGATTAGATTTCAGCATGTAGGGTACAGTAAGTGAAGACATTTTCCAAATATATTTCTTTGTTTATTTTTCTTTGTTGGGGAGATTAAAGTGAATTTACTAGCTCTGAGTTCACCCAGGTTTCTCTAGGTAACTGACCTGCTCTTCCTTGCTGTGTTGTCTTATCTGATATCAGGGATGACATCATCACACAGGTCGGCACACAGAATTGCTGGCAGCTTGAGAGCTTGAGTGTCTGACCTAATGAAGGATACTAATTACTTTTGTTTACTTTGAATACTGAGCTGTTATGCTAATCACTTGTAGCCTAACCAGGAAGAGACAAGATGCATGAATAAAAGCTGCTTTTGGTCCATGAAACAGTGCGATGAGACAACCCCTTTAAGAGAGTGTGCACAGATCTGACTGTTCCAGTGATATTAAAGTGGGAGCACTTGTTGCATTCACTGCTAATAGGCATCTCATAGATATATACTTACTGTCCACATGTTACTTTACATTTTGACAGTATAATAAAGTTTCTCCTAAATTTATTTTTCTGCATGTTATGAATGTGCTATTATCTACATACATGTTATTGATACTAATATGCTGATGATTTTTTGTCTTTTAGAATCAATGACAGACTGCAAAGAAAAGGGGAATGTCAATGTTCTGGAAAAAATTACGCCTCCAGTTAATGAGGAGGAAGCTGGGGAATATACCTACTTAAAAGATTCTGGATCTCCTAAATCATCTCAGGTTGATAACAGTGAAACTCCATTACTGAAATCATCTGATAGTGAAAGATCATCTTGTGGTTCAGGATCAACTGGTGGTGCGTTGTATGCTAAAGTCGCAAGACTATCTAAACAGTCTAAAGATGAAGATGATGCTACCATGGAAAATAGAAGTGCTACAATAGGTGCAAAACCCCCATCTCCTGAAAGAACAAAACCACCTCCACCTGATCCTTCTACAAAGCCTAAGGTTTCTTGGATTCATGGCAAGTATAATTCAAACCAGTCTAATTCACTACCAGTATTTAATAAATCTCCAGATAAAACATCCATTAGTACTGACCCTTCTGAACAAAATGTAAGCATTAAAGATCATCATAGAAAGACAACTCCTGTTGACACTTGCCCTGCTGGTCAAGGCAAAAATGAAGACAAAGTCTTCATGAGAAATAAGGACAAGGGGAAAAAGAACTTGAAGGATGTGAACACAACAGAGAGCAAATCGGATGAATCTCTGTCTCCATCAAAGTTAAAGCACAGAAACAAAAACCATGATCACATAGAAAGTATTAATGGGACAGTTCAAAATGCCCTGAAAAGAATAGGAAATCTGCATCTTGACAAAAAGAGTGAAAATAAAGATGCTCCAAAAAGTCCAGATCATAGCAAATCTCGGGCTGAGGTACTTCATCCTCATTTCTCTTCAGAGGCGGCCTCCATGCTGGCTGCCCAATTAAAAGAAAAAACACAAAGCCTCAACAGAATAGAGAGCAGCACTAATCAAAATGGTGTATGCCCCCTAAAACCACAAAAAGAGAAACCTACCCCACCACAGAAAGCCAAACGATCTCCTGCAGCCATCAATCAGAAGTCCAGTAAAGCAATTCTGCCCACAACCATTAATCTGCAAAAGATGATCAGCCCAGTTACGGAGTCAGTATCAGCTACAGGAAACCTTCTTGAAAAACAAAACTCTAATAGCAGTCAAGAGCAGCCTGCAATGGTAAAGCCAGAGACAGGTGAACCACCAGTAAAGAAAACACCTATTAAGAAGCCTCCTAGAAAGAAAAGCAAAGATGCTACTTTGGACACTGATGTAAAAGTGCAACCAAAGATGGCCATAATGCCACCACAGTCAGTAAAATAATGGTGGCAGAGTTGTAGATGTTATCAAAAGGGGCATTACAAGGGATTATCTTGACTTCTGCATTATACAATGATGTATTTTGCTGTAGCCACATTTTGAGCCAAAGAAAACTGAGAAAGTGCCTTTGTGATCAAGACACACATGTGGAAACAAGGTTGTCGAATTCAGTTGTTGAGAGACCAAGAAGACGCATCAGTGGCCAAACTTTTTATGGAACAAAATCTAGAATACCATGTATGTGCCTTTGTAAGTGGCTTCTAATGACTGTATATATCTATGGCAACAGAGCCATGCGTTAGAGAAGGGATGGTCTTAAAAGAACTCTTTTCACTTAAACACATGGAGGATGTGGTAGAAATACACCAGCAACTATAATACCTTTATAGTATTGAATTGTCATTCGAGACTATTCAGCAACTATTTACAGTTCTTATTGCCTAATCGCCTACTGCCAAACAATGCCTTTATATTTAGCCGCTTTGTCGTACTTTGTTTAAAGCAACTAAATTATTTAAAGAAATGCTTATTTTTGTATTCTATTGAAAAGTGAAGATTATGAAGGATCCTTTTTCAAGAGGGATCATAAAACGCTAACTGTCGACTTAAAACGCCAATGCTCAACATAGCTGTTGACACTCAACCTTAGCATCTGTCTTGTAAAATGCGTAAGCAGTGCTTATTTTAATATAAAATACTTTATAGATCTGTTATAATTATGCAGTAATGGATAAGCTAGCTTTTTTTATTTTACTTTTGTTTGGTTATTTTAAACCACAATCAGTATTACTATGGTTGGAATAACCTAGCTTAAAAAGCATCTGTATACAGTATATTAGGGCATGATTGCTGCTTATGGATGGAAAGTCACTATAGATATATACATGAATATTCGATGTTAACTCGTTCTTTTTATATAATAAAGGCAGCTAATAAAGGCAGCTGTATCACAATCTAACATTACCAAAAATACAGATTAATGAGTTCACAGAGGAGTGAAGTTCAGCCCAAGTGATTTCATAGGCTGCATTCTCTCAAATTGGTTGTCCAGGATAAGGAAAAAAGGTTTGCCATGGCCGCAATCTATTGTATGACCTACAGTACAAAATATAGCCCATAGACATCAAAGACACTGTTTCAGGGGAAAAATAAACATATTTACTAATTCTGGACAACACCTTTAAATTTTGGTTTCCTTGACTGTGTGAAACTATAGGCACAATACATCAGTGTCAATTAAGTCAATTTGTTTTCTAGCATTTAGAGCTTTAAGTAAAATGAATTGAGTTTGGAAGAAGTTGGTTTTGGTGCTGTCAAAATTGTCCAGTTAGGAGATGAGACAGTGTCTCACTTTAATAACACTTTCAAGGTTCTCTAAATTCAAGTTTAGTTTAGCACTTATTGCATGTTATGTTGATGCACAACAATTCACAACATGCTCTGACCTTTTGTTCACATTGCTGATTGGTCAGGAAAAAGGTTGCAATATTAAATAACTTTAAGTATAAATCAAAAAAACTTTTAGAAATCATTTCTGCAACACAGCTACACAATTAAATGTGGGCTTCAATAAATACATAAATTAAAGTGTGTGTAAAGACAATAAAACACATTCACAAAAACAGACAGTATATCAGAAAAAAATATATGTATCATTTTTATTGAATCACATTAAAATACAACTAAAAAACAAATTATAAAATAGGTATTGCACATTGTAGCACCCATGGAGAAAGAACTAGTGTGGACATATCACAAAGTGCCTAATAAGGGGCATTAAAGCATTACATAAGTATTCATAAGTTGCTCAAAACTGCTCACATGAACACACATAGTAAAGTGTCATGTATATAGGATATATAAATATTTAAAGGGATACAACCTCATAATGCATAGACCTCAACTTACATTTTGCCCAATGCTTAGTCTGGGGGAAAGCAAATTCAATCAGTTCCGCAGAAGCCTAGTACTTTGATAACAGTTATTTAATGTTGCCAATAGAAGATTGTAATTTAAAGTTCAAGCTCCTTGTATTAAGATATTCAGGACGACATGTATGATTTTTTGCGCCCCAACGCAAATTTTATTGTGCACAATAGTAGTGTAGAATGTGCCTCAATCTATGAACCTGTTCTACTGCGGGTCATAAATCAGGTGCATTCTAGTGCGAAAACGACACTTTTAAAGTGGTTTACCTGTTCCAGCAGTGATGTGCCTGGATTTGCTGTACTGCCATAAATGTGTATCTTCCTATGGTCGTAGTGCGACACGCCTCCAGCACACCCCCGATCTCAGGCGCATTACAGAGTGCTGCGGGCGCTTTGTAATGCGCATGATATTGGAGTGCGCCTGGTTACGAATAGAGCGAACGGGGCTGCGCTGGTTCTCGGGCTGAAAAGACGCCAGACTTCTGCCGCAGCCCCGTTCATACATGTCGCCCTCAATGTTCATTTGGTTTTTAAAATTGCAACACAAAGCTAGAGCCATTCTGCTTGTAATAGGTTATTCAAAACTTTTCACATGGGGCGATAATCACACCCTGTTCATATTTCAGTCATTGCCCTTTGTAAGCATGCCTAGTAGTCAAGCGATAAAATGCTTCTTTTTTATTACATGTATCTTTAATGTGGGAATTCATTTTACTGTCTGTTAACAGCACATTCTTGCACAATCATTGCATCATGAAAATATTAACAATTCCTAATCAATTTACTGTAACATTGATCAGCATTTGTTACAGACAGTATATCTGCCCATGTCAAATAAAATCTTAAATAGCTGTCAAACACTCATTCAGCGATCAGCTATCTCCGCCAACCTGTATATAAACAGGCATATCTGCCTCCTAAGGCTATGTTCACACGGCTGATTAACGCCGTAATTGCGGGACGGATTTCGCCCGCAATAACGGCGTGTGTACGGGGGCGGGAGGGCAGGCAGCCCGCCGGCCCCATAGACTTTCATTATCCACGGCGCGTATCCCACCGGGATAATGTGCAGGTCACTTTCTCCCCGCCCACCGTATTTCGCGAGCGGGGAGAGGAGACGGAATCCATAGTTCTCTATGAGAACTGTGTATTACCGTAATGACTGGGACGGATTTCAGCTGTATTTGCGCGCAGTACGGCGCACAATACGGACTTAAATCCGTCCCAAAATCAGCCGTGTGAACATAGCCTCACAGTGGTTTCCCTCCTAGCAGACCAAAGAATCTGCCATGGGGAAAGTAAGCATGCTAAAACGTGCTTGAGCCTTGATTTTCCCCCAAATCTGCTATGAGGGAACTATTGAGAGGCTCCATATATACTACGGGCAGCTCTAAAAGCAAGCAATGATCCTTGCAATATTGCCTTGCATCAAAGACTCCATAAAGCTCATTCCATATATTGTAAAATTATGTGGGACTTTTCAAAGTCATGGTAATAAATTGCTATTAATTGGAACAGGCTGCACAGGGGTACAATGGACGGTAGGGCCAACTCGTCAATATAAAATATATTTTTTTAGTACTTCTAATTGCTTAGTAGACTGCTGACAAGGGACTACCCCAGTGGTTTGCAATGCTGCCAATTATTTGTGAATCGGCACAGGAGTAAGATATTTGATTTAGCACCATGAAGGAATACATTGGCCTCACATACTGTTTCAGAGCAGGACCCACAGACTTTGCAATAAACTTTGCATGAGACAATATAATAGCTGACTGATAAAAAGGACCACTCCCAAAATATGGTATTTGCTAGGAAATGTAATTTAATTGCTTATATTTTCAAGGTCAAAAGCACTTCTTTCTTTATTGTTGGTAAAGTAGTGTATACTCTAGGTCAGTGGTCTTCAAGCTGCGGCCCTCCAGCTGTTGGGAAACTACAACTCCCATCATGCATTTATATAATCTATAACAGTGGGCATGATGGGAATTGTAGTTTCCCAACAGCTGGAGGGTCGCAGTTTGAAGACCACTGCTCTAGGTAATGCTCAATGTTCAACAACTTACAGTTAAATGTTGTTTGGTTGTTGTATGTTTTTTTATCTTTGTACACTATATGAGCATTGAAGTTTAAATGTTCATAACATTGATAACAAAAGTAGCATCACAGCCACAAAACTTAGAACATAACAGTCCTGGTACTGTGTCTACTATTTATTTTGGTTGCACGCCTGTCAGGTAGATTTTTCAGACTTAAGACCTATTCTGCTGTAGTAAATTTATCAGATTGACATATTTATAGCTGCTTAACTCAAGGTCCAACATTATTTCAACAGATTCATTGCAAAAGGCCCCCCTCTGGAGTCTAGTTTAGAAATTTTGCATCTATTTCTGCCAATGCATATGTCTTTTGGCTGAAGTTACAATATTAATTTTGGACAGGTTCCCACGTACAAAACAACTATTTAAAAAAAATGTATATATTTCTTAAGTAACAGAAATCTTAAGTGGGCTGAAAATGCAAGACTCTTTTTGGGTACTTCAATTAACAAAGCAAGCACTAGTAGTGTCTACAGAACTGTTGGCATTGAATAATGTCCTAAGTACCTAGAGCTTTTACACCCAATCCCACATTTGGCTCCTGAGCCTATAAGAAAGTCAGCTGCACTTTATCTGATGATTGGGTAGTGTTATTTAGTCAGCTGTCTGCAAGGGTTATTTAGATGCCTTACAGGACTTATATTGGAGTACTGTATAATTGTGTTGTCTAGGATTAAAGAGGACCCGTGGCCCCTTCTGGTATATCTTTTTTAGTAAATAATTGTATTCCCAGTAAAATTAGAATTCAGGAGCATTTTTCTCTATGTTGTGCAGTTCTTCTGTTAGTCTTCCTAAAAATGTATTATTAAATTGTCAACTGGGTTTTAATAATTGTGGGTTTGTTCCTTCACTCTAACATTGTCCAACCAGTGTTTGCAGGGATACATCGCTTTGACTATTGGAATAGCAACACCCACTTAACTATTTAGTAATACATTTCAAGAAGTAACAACACAGAAACAGCACGATCCAGCCAGAAAATAAACTCTAGAATTTTTATTTATAGGGAATACAAGTTTTTACTAAAATAGACATGTAAGGAGATGTCACGGGTCCTCTATAACTACTCATTCCATATAATTACCACATTCGATGGTCAATGGCCACATCTAAATTATGGCCTGTGCATGTGGCCATGCTTTTGTCCACATTCAGCAGCCGCACTTAGATATGAAATGTCATAATATGAAAACAATTACTGTAATTAACCTTGGCGTCCTGGACAACCAGGAACCATATAACACAGATTGCTGTTTGTGAACCCAGACTAAAATGTATCAATCAAATTAAGCCACCTCTCAGCATCAATGATTTTGGTCCGTAAACTTTGATGCAAGTCCATCGCCTCCTGTCTTTGCCACTAATTTTTGATTGATACATTTTATATATGTGTTTGTGTCTATGTGTCTTGGTGAGTGTGCCTGTATTAATCCAACAATGTTGGTCTCCTTGTTTTCATATTTTAGGGTGATGTTTCCTATCATACTTCAGTAATATAACTCACTGAAATAAATATGAGCTTCCAGATGCTAAAATCATGGAATTGTGGAGACACAGATTTAAAGTTTGTTGTCACTCATTTATGCTGTCTTTTATTTCCTTTGCACATAAACCCTAGCTCTAGGCATAAATTATAGGAATTCAGAATTCAACTTCTGGCATGTAACTTCATAGTGCAGTTTTGCTATGGTGAATAACAATCGTTCTCGCGGATGCTTTAACACTGTCCTGTCGATCCATCTTCTCTGACAGCCTACAAGAGCAACAAGAAGTGATTTCCAAGTTTGTGTCAAGAATATTCTCAAAATTTTCCAGTTGATTTTTTTATATATTACCCCTCAATTTTTAAAAATGAAGCTGTTTCATCAGCTAAGTCCGTTCAACTCCATTCTGTCCACCTTGAGGCAAAGTATAGCATGTAAGCTTTTCTGTGAAAGACCATACAGTGTAAGAATACTTTTTATAATAAGTAGGAGAAAAGATCTAAAAACATTAGATACATTTTTCTACTCAGAAGAAAAGTAAATTCTCACATGAAGGAAATATTTACTAGCGATTTCCATGAATTTATTTCAATGAGTACAGTTTATCCTACACAAAATAAACAGTAATGTACATTTGGAACTTTGTATTTTATCTTAATCTTTGCATATATTTTACTTTTTATTTAGTTCATGAGTTCCATAAACCATATGATACAATAAAAATGACTTGAGTTCTTGATATTGAGTTGTCATAGCCCAATTTCTCCACCCATGAATTATTTTCACATGCCCACTCTTGTGGTCAGTTTTACTGGATATGAATAGCATTGAACCATATTAGACCATAAACCATGGGTATTATTTAACGGTTTGTGTGTGGTATTGCAGCATAGCCTTATTTACTTTAAATGAGCTAACCTGCAATACCAGACACAGCCGATGGACAAGTGTGTTGGACAAGCCATGTTTTTTCCTGAACCTGTACAACCTATTTAGTCAGGTTGTAGCAGATTTAGTCAATGAGCAGGGCTAGTAAGAGATCTCATAATTAAACCAGGTTATAATATTAAGGTCTATTGGACCTAAAATGGAAAAATAAAAAAATTCTTAAAGAAAAAGTCTTAAAGGGAACCTGTCAGGTTTATGCTACCCTATCTTAATGCAGGATCTGATAAAGTGAGAGAAGCTATTATATAGGTTTATATGATTTGGAGCAGGAAAGCAAATCCTTAAAGGGTATTCTTAAGAGAATGTGAGAGTCCTGCTTACCCGGCTAACATACAGTGAGCCACAGTTTTCCCTGTATCTGTGTATGTACAGAGAAAACTGTAATCACTGTATGTCAGTGGGGCAATCATTTGAGGATTTACACTGCAGCAATTCAGCATCAAATAAACCTATATACTACAGTGCTTTGCTTCTCTGCTTCTATCATATCCTGTTCTCAGGTACGGCATAAACTACATGACAGGTTCACTTGAAATATCATGTCTACTTAAAAATAGAGCATTGAAAATCAGCAATATTAAAAGGGTTGTCTAGTTAATAACAAAATTAGATAATATGCTAGTGCATGCCAATAAATAAAAAGACTTCTTACCTCCCTCCGTTCCAGTTCTGGAACTCCCGCATCTTCTGTTTGCCTTCATTGTTTTTTAAACGGGATATCATCACTGTAGCCAAACAGTGGTCATGCGCCACTCATTGAAATCAGTGACTACAGTGATGATATTCCGTTTGAAAAAGAACAAAGGTAAACAGAAGATTTGGGAGAAACATACTGGAGCAGAGGAGCAGTGGAAGGTCAGTATAGGCTTTATTTTATTTTATTAGACTGCTTTAACATATCACATGATTTTGCTAAAAACTGGGCAACCCCTTTAAAAAGATTAGTATTTTGGGAATTTTTTTTTGCAATTGAAGGTCAGAAGACCTATTTGTTATAACTCAAAAAAACAATTGTCTCAGGGGGCTGTCAGAAGAGGGAGATGAGCTATTAGCAACTGCTTTTAGAATATGTTTAAAACATGTTTAATAATTAAGAAATCTAGCACTTGGCAGGAAGTAGTCAATGTAACAGTTGTAAATTTTGTGTACACGGGTTAAAGCCTTACAGAACCCATATAATCATTATACTTTTTCTACTATTATTACATTTTCTTCTGTTTGCCATCTATTCAGATCTACCTCTGGAAATAGACCTAAAATAACTCTGTATCTTCTGTCGTGCAACTTTTTACATTCTTGTGGATGATTATGTCAGCTAAATATATCTTGAAGAAGAAAATAATTCTCATTGGAGATGCACGAGGGCGGCATTTGTTTATACATGTATATGTTTAAATGTATTAACCAAATACCACCCTCGTGCATGTCCAATGAGAATTATTTTCGATATAATAGATATATATATATATATATAATATATATATATATATATATATATATTTTATATATATATGATGTGTGTATATTAATATTTGTGTTATTATATATATATATATATATATATATTAACCAAATACCACCCTTCTGCATCTCCAATGGGAATATATATACATATATATAATAGATATCTTCTTCTCTCTATATATATATATATATATATATATTATATATATGATAATATATATACTATATTAATAGATAGATAGTATCTATATATGGTATAGTATTATTATAATATATATATCTATAACATAACACAAGAAGTTTACTGAGGAATTGACTAGTATTTGATTATTTGGAATTTAATCTGTCAACTACATTTTCCATTACTGCTGATTGCTGAAACGTGATTGAAGATTACATTGTATATGTTCTTAAATGTCTGCTGTATAGTCATTATATTTTTACTTCTTGCAGTTATACAGTATATCATTAGTATTATATTCTGTATTCAGGTATAACAAAAACAGGTATCAAACCAGCAGTAATCTTTAGCAAGTATTTTTCAGTTATTGCTTAGATGTATATAAGACTGTATTTCAGACTTCAAATTTTACCCAGGAGCATGTTTTATCAGATCGGGTCTGTTCCTGTTGTCATGTGCACCATACGACCATGTACACAATTCTTATGTCTGTTATGCTTTTTTCATAACCGGTCGTTTTAATTAAAAAGTATATATTTTGCTGTCCTAATAGCTGGCTATATTTGCAATTACTGTATAGCATTGTGGATATTTAGGATGGATGGCTTGAATATGTAATTTGAATACAATTTTGCCATTGTTAGTTTAGGTTTTATTTCATGTTTGCAATCTTGTGAATGTGTCATTGTGGGTCAAATTGGGGTTAGGGTGAAAGGTCAAGCTGGTTTTGACTGATGCCTTTGTACCTGAGAATATAAAATACTTTCTAGTGAAACTGAAAGCTATACACAACCAATATTAGAGTATTGGTGATGGAAAAGTCCTATTTATAACCTGACACCTGAACTAGTGTATAAGTTGATTTTTTTGTAAAGTTGTTTGCTAGTAGGTTTAGCTACTTACTATTTTGTATTAAAAGACTGGTACTGCACCTGATCTTGTTACCCCAAGGAAAAGCTTTGTTAATAAATTTCTTTTTGTTTGCAATTTTGTCCAGAATGTTTTAATATGAATGTTTTGTGTTTTTTTTCTTTATGTTTTGTCATATCTTTTGAGAGAGAATTGCTAAAATAATTACAACTAATGAGCATTACTTCCCTTACAATATTTTTTCCAAAACATCACATAACATTACATTACATATGGTTCATTACATAAATAGGCTGATTGCAAAAAGTTTATTTTATGGCAGTCAAAACACAAAAGGGCAAAGGAAAGCTTTTTGACCACTTTTGCATTAGTGCACAAAAAACAGAGACTAAGGTACAAAAACATTTGATATTACAGACTGGGGCATCAAACCAATGAACAGTTTAGGCTGGCCCATAAAATCCTTGATAGCTGGGAGTAAATAGGAAACAATTGAGATAATGTATTGAACACCAATACTTCTACAAAATAATGAGTTACTGGATTGTAAAACTACCAGACAATATAGTCTGGGCATCCCATCCTGGACCGTGGCTATGACACCAAATTGGTAGCCAACAAATTGTAAGCGGGTGATTGATTTGGCGGCAAGAAATTAAAGGGGATGTATCGCTTCCTTACTTGAAATAGGAAAAGTAGAAGAATGATCTTAGCTGCCAGTCAGTGTTCCAATGCAGTTCTTGACACGTTTGGTTCCCCTCCATGCTTGATGACAACATTCCCCCCATTTAGGTGCTGGCCTGAGTCCCCTCCCGCACCTCCTCTATGGAAGTCCCAATATACTAGTGGAGTCTCTCACCAGATCCCCGTCTTATTCTTATGAGAGTTGTCTAGTACATACCACAGGCTGCCCCCCATTCGTATAATAATCTTGAGCATTGAACTCTCAGCTATGAGTATGGGGTTTACAGCTGGTCTAAAACAGCAAAGAATCTGTGGGGTAGCAGGAGCTGTTAGCACACAGCAAAACAGCGATTATTTCTTGTACACTATTGCAGTATTTTTTATGGCTAGTGTAATAAGAATATATTTCTTTTAATCGGCCCCTTATACCTGAGTCACACCCAACACAATCAGGACATGACAATGGGGGATGTAAAGAATGTAAATTACTCTTCAGCTAGTGAATATGCAAGTGAGGAGGTACAAGGGAGTTAGACCCACACTGGGATATCTAGTGTAAAAAAAAACAGATAAGGACACTTGGAACAAGCAGCTTTGCTAATGACATCCCTTGCAAGTTGCTTGTTTTCACTGTTTCCCTTATTTTGAACACCCTTTAAAAACGATAAACCCCTTTAATTACAATTTGGCAGAATGTCTAAAAAATAAAGGTTTTTTACATGAAAAAAAGGAAATAGAAAAGAATAAGAATGATACTTTGCTGGGGTTACGATGTTACCCAAGCATAGTTTTTGCCACAGTGAAATGGGGGCCCTTGTTGCACCCTCAAAAGTACAACCTTTTCCCTCCGACGACACATCAAAGGGTGCTAGGCGCCATGTCCGGCCCCCCGCGGAGGTCAGTCTTAATGGAAAGCACGCCTCTTTATACTATCCGAGCAGTCTCCCTTATCCGCAGAATGCCCAAACTTTGGTATCTCTTTTGCAGAGTTGTCTAGTCCGCATTAAAAAGACTTTCCCCCAAAGGTTGGCCCCCCTATTGGGGGGGGATAATAAAACTTAGCATTATGTAAAAGTATCAGCTTTTCTGTATGGGTTCTAAGAGTCAGGGGGGGTCACCAAAGGGCAAAACGTGAGAGAAATAGACCCTTGTGGGGGGGAGCAGACAGCTGTCCTTTAAAATAGCAAAATACAGCGATTATTCTTGATACCTCTATTTAATTTATCTTAATGAGACTAAAATAAAAATATTTTTTTATTTATATTTAAAAATATATATATATATATATATATATATATTTCTATATCACATCCTATTAGACACACCCTGTATACCGTAATATACACCCTATTACACAAATACTAGACAATGACAATGGATATTGGGATGTAAAGCCACTTTGCATATGATATTATCTCATTCAGATCTCAGCTGATCACTAATTTAGTGTACACAATGGTAAACCAGGGAGCTTTCAACCCACAAGTCGACAATATTCTGCTGGTTCATTATCTAGTTAGATAAAACCAATCTATGTCCTTATTTAATTGCACAGTCAACTCTATAGTATCTATTATTGCTGGAGAGGACTAGTAGTAAATTGGTGAACAACTCCCTAGATCCCACGCCTATAAAAAAAATAAACAAACCCCATGTTCCTTTGAAGATATTCATTTTCTGCTCATGGGCTCTTTTGTGGTTTCCTATGTTTCTAGATATTACTGTAATCTCAATGACAAGTTAATTAGATCATTATATACCTCTGATAGCGAAGATGAATAACTTGTTAGTTTACAACTCGACATTAGACTAAAAACCATGTTCGCTGTGGATATTCGAGATATCCAAATATTGTAAATTAGAAGTAGATTTATAAGTCTACTAGGAAGTGTTTAGCAATGATTTAAGCATAAGCTAGACACATCAAATGGAAACATTTTTAAAAGTAAAAAAAAAGGAAGTCAGAACCAAATCACTTCAATGAAAACAGGCCAAATCACTTGTATAAATACAAGAAAAGTAGGACAGCAGATGTTTCTCAACTACTTAAAAATACAGTAAATTGCATAGCACACAAGTAAATGTTTGTCCCAATGAAAAGAAGTCCTTCATAACGAAAAATGTGAACTGACTTCTATTAATTAGTAAATACATTTATTATTAGAGATGAGTCAAACAATACAACAAATAATTAAACCAGCAGAATGCCATATTGTTTTATTGTACCCTTGAAAAAAAAAAAACCTTAAAAAACCTACTGAATAGTTTCAGATTGTACCATTTTCCCTCTCCTTCCCTCAGATCACCTTTCTTCTTCATCCTCTGTCAATACTGGTCTTAACCTAACAACATGCATTAAATTCTAACATCCTAATACCTTCCTATATTTATTAGGTAGTCTTAAAGTGGTAACAACTAACTACAACTGGACAATCTAACTTAGGCATAGCGCAAGATCACACAAGCGTTCTGAATGGTACCCTATGTACTACACATAATTTGTGTTTTGTGGTTTTTTGTTTTTTTTTAGCAGAAACAGCCTAAAAATAAGGCTATGTGTATGAGAACTGTTTAGGTCTAAAACTCACTTTTTTGCCCATAGTTAACTATGGGCAAAAAAGTGAGTTTTAGACCTAAACAGTTTTCATACATATGACCCTAAGTTTCAGCCCTAGCACACAAACCCCACCAGCCTACATACAATACCCCCACCATCACACACAGCACAGCAATATAGCAGCCGAAAATGCAAGTTTTGCTTTATTTTATCCCCTAGCAACTCTCTTAAATATGTTAACCATAACATCAAGAAAATGTTTGTCCCAATGAAAGGAAGTCATTCATAACGAAAATGTGAACTGGCTTCCATTAGGTAGTAAATACACTTATTATTTCAGATGAGACAAAGAATATAATGAAGCACGAAACCTGTAGAATATTGAAAGTCAGACATTTGCTTTTCAGTGAAGGAGAGGTGTATGCTACCACTATACAAGCACCAATATAGCCAGCAATACGGCCATACAGTAACTATGCAATAGTCAGAAAACAGTTCTACAAAAAGCAGCTTGTAGTGTATTATCACACTTGAGACAATAAAAAAGAATACAAATCTCATCAGACACAATGTGGATCAATCTGTTCTTTCTAACCTATTTTAGTAAAACTATGCATAATCCATAAAATAGCAAATGTGCTTTTCTCTGCTATTCCTTCTGAAGCTGGATAAAAAAAAATTGACCACTGCATGTTACTGTTCCCATTTTTAACTCTTTACCACCGCAGCCAGATTTGAACTCCCTGACAGAGCCCCATGTTTTAAATCTGACATGCGTTACTTTATGGGAGAATAACTTTTTGATACTTTTACTTGTCCATGTGATTCAGAGCCTTTTTTCTTATGTGCTTTGCGTTAGTAAGAAATTTTTGTCCAAACAATCCTTCTTTGTGAAAAATATCAAAATATCGTGAAAAGTTGGAAAAATTTGCCATTTTCAAAGTTTAAAAATTTCTCCATGTAAGACAAATATTTATTCCAAACAAAAATGTTTATAACTAGAATCTACCATATGTCTACTGTAGGTTATCATAATTTTTTAAATGTCTTTATTTTTTTTAATGATATTAGGGGGCTTAAGTAGTAATTTTTCACATTTTCATGAAATGTTGTAACATAGATATTTTTAGGGACCAGTTGAGTTCTGATGTGATTTTGAGGGGTCTGTATAGTTGATACCCCCATAAATGACTCCATCTAATAAACTACACCCCTTAAAGTGTTAAAAATAGAATTTAGGAAGTTTATGAATGCATTAGGTGTTTCACAGAAATTAGAGCATACAAGGGGTGAAATTTCAAAATTTCACTTTTTTTTTGCAGATTTTCAATTTTTATCCATTATTCACTGTAACACAGTAGATGTGACAAGGGAAATGCAACTCAACCTCGATTCCCCCAATTATGCCATTTTTAGAGATATCCAATATGTTGCCTTTTTTATTTTTTACTGGTAATTGCATAGTCCCCGTTGGATACTTGACCACTAGGGGTTGTGATCGTTGGACACTGTTCTGCAATATAAGTATATTGCAGAACAGTGTGCCACTATGGCTCATCTATTACATCCTGCCTATGGCAGGGTGTAATAGGAGTAGTAACATGTCAGCTATGGAGCCATTCACTAGGCCCTCGGCTGCCATGCCAACTGCTTGCCACCTCGAAATCCCATCGTGGGGAGGGCAGTTGGACACCAGAACAGTGTGGCATCTGGAGAGTTAAACATTTGGTTTTGGAGCTGTCTCTGATCCTGGCTGAAAGTGGTGGGTATCAGCTGTAATTAACACATATGGAGCAGGCTAAGATCCAGAACCTGCTCCAAACACGATTGACAGCAGAATGAGGTATCTGTATGTTATTTTGCGAAACATGTCAGTACAGGCAGGCCACAACAGACAATTTTTGATGGGTGACAGGTCTTTTATAAATCCAGGATTCACAGTTGACAATTTCATGTATTGTAAAAGGTTTTTACTTTTTTTTTCCATCTAGTTCAGACCACCTTGATAAATTGTCCCTGTCACAACTCATCAGTGCAAAGTTTGCCACCAAAGTCTTTGGCTCCTAGCTACTTAAACATATTACTATGCTCTGAAATAAAAAATAAACTTTACCCATGGATACAATGCCACACACTCTGCTGGCAAACTCATCTACCATTAATCTATACATTAAGTTATCTCCAAAAGCAAACACCATAGCAAATTTTCTTAAAGACATAGGCCGTGTTCACACGGCTTATTCCCGACGGATTTGTGAGCCGTATTGAGCGCACATATCCGTCTGTGAATAAGGGGCGGGACGGGGGCGGGCCGGACGCCGGCGGGGGCGCCGCTTCTGGCCCCATGACAATGCATTGTTTACGGCGTGTCGCGCCGTAAATAATGTGCATGTCATTTCTCCCCACCGCGGCAGATTTGCCGAGCGGGGGGAGCGACGGAATCCACTGTTCTCTATGAGAGAAAGGTGGAATTACCATAATGACTCCGACGGATTGGCGCCGTATTAAAGGGCGCAAATCCGGCGCGGAATACGACGCCAATCTGTCGGCAAATAAGCCGTGTGAACGGGGCCTAAAACTGATCAATCCAAAATAATCTTAAAAGAAAATTATGTAGGTGCACGCTGACCTTGTAGCAAACAATGCAAACACGAAACTGTATCTGCGGCACACTACAAAGCTAGAGACAGTCAAAACTGTGAGTGCCCATGCACCAACAACAAGGTGATCCCAACTCAGATGGGGACCTACACTAAATCTTTTTCACCTCACTTAGTGCCTCTTAAGGCCTTCATATTTCAGGGAATTAAATTGTTTCAGATGTGCTGATCAGTTTTTGTTTTTTGTATTGTTTGCATGGGGGAGTGGCTGTCTCCCTATTAATTGTGCACTCCACCCATCCACACAGACAGATCAGCAGTGATTTTGTTTATGATTAGATGAATGTGATTTTAGGGTAAGTTTATGGTCCTGAATTTTAATATGTCATCACTTTTGCTAGATTGGCAAATGTTAATGGCGACACATTCTGTACAGAATCAAATGAAAATGAGAAAAACATATTAAAAGGAATTACAAAAATACATTTTCACAGTTGATTCAGCATGTAATAAGAAAGGAAAAAAATATCCTTAAAAAATCACAACGAAAGTATGGAAAAACGCTGCCCGTATGATTTTCTCTTGTCTGGAGATAACAGCAGTAGTCTGCCATCATGTGCATGTCCCATTTGCCTTGATAGCTTTTTTCCATCACATTAAAATCCTGGGGAAAACTTTCCCCTTGTTTCGCGCTGTAGTCTCCATGATTGTCCGGAAATCTATGAAGATGGCTGTGAAGATAATGAACTTTTATGCTCATATTAGTCCCCAAGTTTTTGAAGTTTCTGAGCATGTTTTGCACTAGTTCTTCATAGTTCTGTGCCTTCTCATCCTAGAAATTCTTCACAACATAAACAAAACTGCTCCAGGCAGATGCTTCAATGTAATTCATGACTTTTATGAATTGTTTAAGAGCTTCGAAATTGGAGAACTATCATAGATTCCGGCTTTTAATTTTTCACTACTGAGTCCAGTGAATGATTTACAGATATATTTGAAGCAGTCACCATTTTTGTCCAATGCTTTGACAAATTGCTTTATTAAACTTTATATCTTTATGTGGAGTGGTGGAAGAAAGATCTTTTTCCCTATCAACCAATGGCTCTTTTATGATATTGGCTGCTCCTAAAGTGAAGCTATCTTTTGATGGATTAAACCACATATGTCCAAATAAAGTATATAGAGGGGTAAGGGCCGCCCCATATGATAGCAATGCGCCTGGTTGTACAAAAAAATTATTCACAAAAACCACAAAACCAGTACAAATCCTAGGACTGAATAAAACATAACTTTTAATATGATATGAATAAAATAACCTAGTAGAAAACTAGACCTAAAGACACCATAAGCTTAACCCCTATGCTACTAAACTCTACCTACAAAAATTGAGAAAGACCGCCCTTTTGTACCCACTTTGTTGCCCAAGCAAGAAGTTAACCATCTTTAAGTCAACACAGATAGGCCATTGATGCTGATTGTAATGAAGTTTCTGCAGGACCATCTTGAACCATCTTGATATATTTATATTTTCCTCATGAAGCTTTGTAGAGTGGCCAATTGGAATGGATGCATAGAAGTTGGTATTATGCAGCAACACACATTTTAGGCTTCTGGTTGAACTATCGATAAAAAGCCGCCAGTCTTGTGGTTTGTATTCTGGAAGACACAGTTTTAGTAGTAGACCAGGGATGTCATTGCAGTAAACAAAGCAAATGTGGTGCCAAAATTCAAAAAGGGTTCAAAAAGTGATCTTGGAAACTATAGGCCGGTAAGTTTGACCTCTGTTGTAGGTAAAATGTTTGAAGGTTTTCTCAGAGATGCTATCCTGGAGTATCTCACTGAAAATAAATGTATAACGCCGTTCCAGCATGGGTTTATGAAGGATCGGTCCTGTCAGACTAATCTCATCAGCTAGGAAGTCAGCGCTAGACTGGATCGGGGTGAGGCACTGGATGTCATATATCTAGATTTTTCTAAAGCATTTGATACGGTGCCACATAAAAGGTTGGTAAATAAAATGAGAATGCTTGGACTGGGGGAAAATGTGTGCAAGTGGGTAAGCAACTGGCTCACTGATAGAAAACAAAGGGTAGTAATTAACGGTACATACTCAGACTGGATTGCTGTTACTAGTGGGGTACCACAAGGGTCAGTATTGGGCCCTATCCTCTTCAACATTTCATTAATGATCTTACACAGGGATTACACAGTAGAATATCGATCTTTGCAGACGATACTAAGCTCTGTAAAGTAATCAACACAATAGAGGATAATGTGTTATTACAAAGGGATCTGGATAAGTTGGAGGCCTGGGCAGGGAAATGGCTGATGAGGTTTAACACAGATAAATGCAAAGTGATGCACATGGGGAGGAAAAATCCATTACATGACTACATGTTAAATGGAAAAAGGCTGGGTAAAAGCGAAATGGAAAAGGTCTTGGGAATCCTGGTGGACAGTAAACTTAATTGTAGCAGCCAGTGTCAGACAGCAGCTGCCAAGGCAAATAGGATCATGCGGTGCATTAAAAGGGGCATAGAGGCACATGATGAGAACATTATTCTCCCATTATACAAGTCACTGGTTAGACCACACATGGAATATTGTGTACAGTTTTGGGCACCAGTGCACAGGAAAGACATTGTAGAGCTTGAACAGGTACAAAGGCGGGCAACAAAAATAATAAAAGGACTGGTTGGACTACAATACCCAGAAAGATTAGCAAGATTGGGGTTATTTAGTTTAGAGAAAAGACGGCTTCGGGGAGACATAATAAATATGTTTAAATACATCAAAGGTCAATATAGAGATCTCTCCCAAGATTTATTTATACCCAGGGCTGTATCTAGAACAAGGGGGCATCCTCTACGTCTTGAGGAACGAAAGTTTCTACATACAATAGAAAGGGATTCTTTACTGTAAGAGCAGTGAGACTGTGGAATTCTCTGCCAGAGGAAATTGTCATGGTGAATTCACGACAGAGTTCAAAAAGGGTTTGGATGCATTTCTGGAGCGTAATAATATAACAGGTTATAGTGTCTAGAATTCTGGAGGGAGGTCATTGATCCAGGGATTTTTCCGATTGCCAGCTTGTAGTCGGGAAGGAATTTTTCCCTAAAATGAGGACAATTGGCTTCTACCTCATTGGGGTTTTTTGCCTTCCTCTGGATCAACACCTTAGCACAACAGGCTGAACTGGATGGACGTCTCGTCTTTTTTCGGCCTTACAAACTATGAAACTATGAAGTACGTCATCTTGGCCGAAGTATGAAAGTAAATCCTCATCTCTCGTCCGGTAAGCTGTTATTTAAGTTCCTTGCTGTAAACAATTCTTCTCATTTAGCCTGGTTGCTAAGAGTTCAGATGATTGTTTAGAGAGACCGAGATCTCTTATCAAATCGTTAAGCTCTTCTTGACTGAATTGCTCAGTCACCTTGTCGCAGCGGATGGACCCTCACAGTTTTGCTGTGCACTAAGAACCTCCTATTTTCATGTATCCAAAAAGTAGCAGAAATGCATTTTGAAATAGTTCACATATTCATTGTTTGACAGTCTCTTAGAGTTTGTAGAGTGCTGCTGATACATTTTTTGTGTTAGCAAATTTTCTTAAAACATAAAAAAGTACAAGGGACTAATAGAAATATACAACATCTCTTTGGGTTGAAAAATGGTATGTTATATCAAGTTAGCAGAGATATTAAAGTGAAAGACCTACTGCTGCTTTAAGGTGAAGACAAGAGGACCATTCATGGCCTAACAGCCAATGCTCTGTGTGCGGGTCATGTAGCTAATGTATCATATGCAGAATATTTGCACTCTCAAGGGGAAAAGCATGGCAGTAAAGAAAAGAAAATGCCGATCATGTGGCTCATAATTAAATCCAGATGCCGTCAAAGTGATGACATAGTGCTGTGCTTTCCACACGAAGGCAGACTAAACAAGAAAAGAAGCCTTACGATTTAGTTCTTTTATTCAAGCGAAAAGAAAAAAAAGACACCAGCCACGTATTTGTACTTTTTAGAATCCTGTAAAACTTCTTCCTTTGAAAACTACCTATAAAAACTGTCCAATGAATATATTTACATTTGATTTCACATCACTCAACATCCCCACATGCAAATTACATTGTCAAATGAACTTTTGCATGTCCTTTCCACCTAACCTGAACCTCGAGGGACAACGTGTTATTCTTTTTAGGTTTTGCGAACATTCAGTCTGGAAGTGAGAGGACACAAGTAGTGTGAATGACATATTTAATTGGAGCGCATAAGGTTACATGTATACTGTCTACAGTGAATTCAATGAAATACAGTAAATTCCTGATATTCCACAAACCTTGGAACAGGTCAACGTTTAACTTGTAGATGAACTAAAATATTCTTATATAGTGTGTCCAAAACCTCTCATATCAACATAACCAAAAAAAGGAGACTTCATTTCTGATATCACACGTTCTCTGGGTTTCCATAATAATCAGGTTTCTGAATTAAATGAGTATTAGTGTTATACTATGCTATCCAATTCTATCTTTTCTCATATGGAAGAAACTCTGTGCCTGGATGATGTGCAAGAAAACTACAATCAAAAATATCAGCGTGTAAATAGAAGCATATATATTTTCCCTTTCTCCTCGTCTCAACATCAGCAGAAGTTCATGGAGTCTCCTATTAGAGAAGGGTAGCTCAAAAGGATAATATTCCTTATTAGGGAGAAGCACAATGAAGGTGTGGAGACTTACACGCCATGCTACAGTAAAATGTAAATATATTCACATAAGCTCAAGGGAAGGTAACTAGGACTGCATCAGCATGTACTGGAAGTAGCAATCCTTAAAGGAAAGTCACATCCGACCCACCAAGAAGTCTTCAATCATGACTGGGAGTTTAAAGCCAGTTTAAATACATTCTAAAAGGCTAATTTAAAATGAGGTAAGACTCTTGCAGCACCACTTATTAGATGTAGCATTCCTCAATTCACATTCAACAAACTCATTTGAGCTTTGCAATGGGAATTGGATTAGAGTCAAACTGATATTCATCTGCATACAGCTGTTTCAGGGTGTTTGCTCTTCATCAGTGCAGGGTTTGAATACGGTTTGGGTTTTATGGGGAAAGGCTTTAGGGGGTAGCCCCAAAAGGGGAAAATTTTTCCTCATTGAAAAAGGGGCCCACTTTTTTAATTTGTGGAGACTTTTTTGGGGGGGGACCTTTAGTTGGTAAAACCTAAAAATTTAATATTTTCTAAAAGGCTCATGAGAAATGAGCTAGGAATCTTGTAGGACCAGCTGATGGATGTAGTTTTTCTCTTTTTCCCCCCCGAAAACCCACTGTTTTGGCAAAAAAAAATTTTTGGTTGATTTGAAACCCCCTTTTACCCCTTTGTGGAGGGGTGTTTGAGTACTGTCATTAGATATTTTTGCCCCCTTTTATATTTGCCCCCAATTGCCTAAAAACGGGATTCAGTCTTTTTGTCTTGCCATTGAGTTTAAGTATGGCCTTGTGTTTGTGTGTTTGAGTAAATAATGTTCCATTTTCTGGGATTTCTCTGTAAATGGTTAGTGTAGGGACTCGCTAGAAAATGAGGAATCTTGACGAGGTTTGCTAGCTTGAAAAATATAGGGCCACCGTATGAACAAATTTTCCCCTTTTTATTTGATATTTTTCCGTGTTTTCATTTTTGCCCTAAAAAAAATTGGGGGCAGAGGGGTCAGAAATTTTGTGGGGGGCCCAGCCCCACTCATTTAAAATAGTAGAGGCTTCATAGGTGTAAGCCACCCATGGTAAAACAAAACTTACCTGTTTAAATGGCACCATTTTTTTGCCTTATCAAATTTTAAATTTCTAATGCTAGCAACCACCCTCTATCCCTTAGTAGGTTTGGTGGGGGTTTGTTTATCAATATTTTTGCATTTGTCCCGTCTCCTTTTTTGTTTTGTTATTTTGGTTTTCTTTTTTAGGGTGGGGAATTTGGAATTATTAAATTGTGCGATTTTTATTATTTGGGTTTTGGTTTTGGGGAAATGGGTTTGTGAGCTGCTGTATTCTAGTTATTGCATTGTTATATCTTCCCAAGTAGCATAGGGGGCTTTTTTTACCCTCCTACGGGGGTTTTAGTTTATTGTCCGCCATTGGCTAAAATTTTGGGGCATTGTGTTTGTGTTTTTGAGTAAATAATGTCCTATTTTTTTTGTGTTTCCTTTTACTTTTGCACGACTCGTTAGTGGGAAATGTAAACAAATTTCCAATGGGTTTGACGCTTCAAAGGTCCTGTTTTATTTCCAGGGAGTTTTTAAAGGGTTTTTTTATTTAAATTTCAGTGGTGCAACTAATGGTGCCTCTCCCTAATTATTATTACCCCTTCATGATACCCCTAAAGCTTCTCACCTAGACAATCAGTATTCTTCTCTACATTGATGAAGAGTAAGCACCCTAAAACAGCCCAATTACTTTGCAAGGCTTAGTGAGTGGGAAAAGGGAAAAATGAAAAAAGGCTACATCCAAGGGGGGTTTGGCACTGCAAGGTCCCATCTCTTTTTCTGGACCCTTTTTTGGAAAAAAATTGTTCACATGGTTATAATTTGAATAGGTTTTTTTGTAGAGAATTTAGATTTATGTTTGGGAAAAAATTTGTAATATTTTGGTTGAAAAAGTGTTTTAAATAACAGTGGAAAAGACATGGTATTTGTTGTTTCTCCATATTTTATCTTTCCCCGTAAAATAACCCTAAAAAAGGTGAAGGAGCACCCAAACCAAAAAAAATTTTGACAACCCCAACCAATTTAAAAAAAAAGCTTTGTACAAGAGCCCCATGGGATTTGTGATTCAAAAAAAAATAGAAAAATCATTGGAAAATTTAAAAGGGGTTTTCCGGACTTTTTTTTGTTATAGCGCTCCCCAAATGTATTATATTTAAAACCCTTTTAATTCATACGTAATGGGGCCCATTCAATTTTTCGTTCCCCTATTTGACTTTAAAATTTTTGATATCATTATCTTTTCAGTGATATTTTTAAAATTTAGTCACTAAGTATATCAAAAAAGAGTTTAGGGGGTTAAACCCCCTTTTGGGTTTGCCCCTTTTTGGGCCCCACATACTTCTGTTAAGCTGCTAATGTTCATCAGAAAAAACAGGGAATAGAGAGGTAATACAAACTTACTATAGTCCCTCTTGGTCTTGTTGTTGAAGGGTGCTGTGAATAGCTGTTTGAAATAATTGACAGTATTTTTAGCATGTCTTGCATGCCAAAGTTCCCCTTGGTAAAGTTTATGTGGACTCTCATAATACAAGAAAGTAGTGAGAAGATTTCTTTTCCCCCGAGAATTTTTTTTTTTTCCCCCCCCCCGCCCCCCCCAATTTTATTTTGATCCCCGGTGATCTGACCCCTGCCCAAAATTTAAATTGGAAAAATTTTCTTTTTAAAAAAAATTATTTTGAAAAACAATGGGGGCTATAAATTTTAAAATTTGGGCCATTAAAATTTTAGGTTTTTTTTTAATACCAAACCCACACTTAATTCACCCAAAAAACTATTTTGCAAATTTAAGGGGAGGAATAAAGATAAGGGGTTCCTTTTAATTTTTAAAAATTTCCCAAATTTAAAAATGGAAATCCCTTTGCTACCGCTGTGCTGAAATTTTTCAAACCTTTTTTATGAGAAAACCCGCAACCCGTGTACTTTGACGATCAATTTTACTGCACTGATTATATTTCTCTGATAATTTGGAAAAAAAAAAACTTTTCAAAAAAAAAATTTCCCCCTGGGTTTAAAAAATTTAAAAAATTTTTGGGGTCAAAAAATTTTCCGTGCAGTAAAGTTAAAGAGGAAAAAACCTGTTTTTTGGACATTTGGATATTCTAAAAATGGTTTTAAAGGTGTTGGGTGGGGTTTCTTTGTTTTAAAATCATCAAATTTTAAAAAAAAACTACATTTTAAACTTTTTAAATTTTGATTTTTTTTAATATTAAAAGGGGGCCCTTTGGGACTTTTTATTTCTCTTTGTTTTTTCTTTTATGGGGCATTGCATAAACAACAGTTGGGCTTTGGATTTTAGCAGTTTTGGGTTTTCTGCTTTTAGGTTTGTTTTTATTGGGGGGGTTGGAAAATTCTTTTACTTTTTTTCAAAAACCCCCCCCAAATTTTTTCCCTTTTTTTGGGTTTTGGGGAATTTTTTTTGGGGGTTTTTTTAAGGTTTTTTTATTTTTTTTTTTTTGGGTTTTTTTTATGTTGAAAGTCTTAAATGTGATTCTTTTTATTCACTATTTATTATTTATTATTTTTAAATGGGGTTTTGGGGAATTTTTTACTTTAAACTTTAAAAACTAATAGTATGATCTTATACAATTTTTTTTATTTTTTATATTTAATTTTATAAAACAGGGGGTTTCACCTCTCACATTTAGAACGACTTTGTCTTTTTTTCCTTTTTTTAAAAAATCCCCCCCCCCCCCCCCCCCGCCCCATCCCCCCCCCCCCCCCCCCCCCCCCCCCCCCCCCCCTCCCCCCCCCCCCGTTGAATAGCACCTTTTTAAACCCAAACTTCTCCCGTCGGAACTTTAAAGGAAAGAAACAAGGGGAAGTGCCCAAGGCCCTGTGTTTATGCCCCTTGGGTGACCCGGGTATCAATAATGTTTTATTTTGTCCCTTTTCCGCAAAAAATGGGTTAAAACCATGAGTGAAAAAAATGTCATCAAATTTCTTGTGTACACAAATTTATGATTTAATGATTTATTTACCAATTTGGGGTTTTCTGACAGTTAAACGGGGACAATTCCTATTCCCGTTTCTGTTCTGTGGGGCTCCTATTGAGCATTGCATTTAAAAGGGCAGGGTTAGGCAAAAAAATAACTGAATTAAAAGCCTTGGGTTTTGTGAAAAGGAAAAACCCCCCTTTTTTTTCTATTTCATTTCCCGTAAAAAAGGTTTTTTTTTTTTTTTTGTTTTTTTTTTTTTTTTTTTCCTTTCTTTCCTTTTTTTTTTCCCTTTTTAAATCAAAATTTAATAATTGGAAACCCCAAAATTGAGAATTAAAATTTTTTGCAAAATGGGCCCCTGGGAACATAGGATATAAATTTTGACATTGGGAAATTTTTATTTTAAAATAAGTATTTAAATTTTTAGGGCGCTCTTTTTTTATGTGTGGGGCGCATGTGGGCTCCTTTTTTTCTATGGGGTCTATTTTTTTTTCTGGTTTGTAAAAGGGGGACAGTGGACTTTCAGGTGTTAAAGTGGGCGCTCTTTTTTTTACTGGGGCCCGGGGGCGATTTTTTTATTTATGCGATGCGGGGATGGACGGGTTTATTATTTTTTCCCGGGTTTTTAAAAAGGGGCTTTTAATTTGATTTTTTGAACTGCGCCCGCGCCAACCTTTGGGGCGCGAATGTTTTGTCTGTGTATTGCGCCTGGTGTAAATTCTTGCGGGCGGGGGGGGAATTGTGAGCGTTTTATTTTTGATTTGAGTTTCCATCTTTCTTCCCGGGCGCGGGGTTTTGGGTAAAGTTGTGCTGCAGCTTTAGGTAGGGATTTGTTGCTTTTGCTCTAAAATTTCAAACCCTTTATTGGCCAAAAGGGGAAAGAAATGGGGGTGGGTTTTTTTAATTAGGGAATTTAAGGGATATATATGGGCCTTTTGTGTGGTATCATGAAGCCTTTTTGAGAAATTGGGGGAAAACGCGTCGGGCTTTCCCCTTTTTTTTGGGGAGTTTCATCTCCTCCAAATTTCCCGTATTACACTTGGTAATGGGATTGTGTGTGAAAAGGTGTGGGATTATTTTATGCCCCTCTTTATGTGTCTATTTTATAATTTTTTTAAATTGTTCTTCCCAATATTTTAAGGGGCACTTTTTTAATTTAAAGTTAAAAATTTTTAGTTTTTACACCCTTTGATGACTTTCTAATTTTTCAGGAAAGGTGTGATTTGTATTTCCTTTTTTGATAAAGGGCATTTTTTTTTTAAATTTTTTTTAGCCTTTTAAAATTTTTTCTATTTGTGAACCGATTAGTTTTTAATATTTATTATTGAAAATTTTAAAAAAGATTGTTTAATATATATTTTCCTATGAATTTTTGTCATTGTATTCTTTTTTTTGGGTTTAAATTTTTAAGGGCTTTTCTTTTTGCCCTTTAAAAAACCCAAACGGCTCCCCTTTCTTTTTATATAAATATTGAAAAAAAAGAAAGGGGGGAAGGGTCCCGATTGGTTTTTAATTGGGCAACCTTGGGGAAAATCTTAGCCTAGACAGTTTTCCCTACATAAGGGGCCTTATGAATTTCAGGAACTCTTTTTGGGTTTGTTAAAAGTAAATTTTGGAAAA
This sequence comes from Phyllomedusa bahiana, assembly GCA_025379985.1. Lineage (NCBI taxonomy): Eukaryota > Metazoa > Chordata > Amphibia > Anura > Hylidae > Phyllomedusa > Phyllomedusa bahiana. The sequence continues at coordinate 89,296 of JAODAL010007427.1, forward strand.
AATCAAACTAGTTACATTAATTTTTATAGTTTGTTTAAAGGGTGATTAAAGCCGGGTGTCCCTCAAGTTCAGGCCCATTTGTATGGTGTTTTTTCCGAGGAAAGGCAAAAAAAAACCCATGCGGTAGAAGAAGTTGTCCTCATTTTTAAAGGGAAAATTTCATTTAGAATAAATCCCCGGGGTAAGGGCCCTTCTCCAGAGTCCTGGGCTATTTAAAATTTTTTTATTAAAACCTCTTGAAAAAGGGATTCAGACCCTTTTTGAACATTTTTGTTTGTGAGTTTCCCCCATGACAAGTTACTCTGGAGAGAGTTCCCCCAGTTCAGCTCTTAAAAGTAAAGAATTCCCTTTCTATGCTTATTTTGAAACTTTCTGTCCTCAAGGCGTTTGAGGATTGGGCCCCCTTTTTCTAGTAACAATCTGGGTTTTAAAAGGTTTTATGGGGGAGATCTCTATTTTTTACCTTTAATTTTTATTTAAAAAGTAAATTTTTTATGTCCCACCCCCCAAACCGTTTTTCTCTTTAAAATAAATAAAACCCCAAAACTTGCTAATTTTCTGGGTATTTTAGGGCCACCAGTCCCTTTTTTTTATTTTTTTTGCCCGCCTTTGTACTTTTTTCAAGTCTACCAATTCTTTCCTGTGCTTGGGTGCCCCAAAACTGTACACAATATTCCCCTGTGTGGTCTTTTGGCCCGTGAACATTGATATTTTTGGGGTTATGATATGAGAATTTAATGCTTTTAAAGGGTTTTTGGGCTTGATTAATATATTAAATAATTTTTAGCTGTTTATTTTAAAGCTTTTTTTTGAAAAATAGGGAAAGGGTTTTTACTTAGGAGGGAAAAGACGGGGTAGAAAAAATTTTACTATAGCACCCACAAATTTTTTTAAATTAAAAAGATGAATTTAGTTTATTAAAAAAATATTTTTTATTTGGGGCCTTTTAAAAAGGGTTTTCTAACCCAAAGGATTGCTTTTTTGGGTTAAAAAATCTTGCAAAAACAAGTCACCCTTTGTTTTTATGTGTCCATTAAAAAGTTTCCTACCCCAATTTTCCCGGGTTTTCCCCCTTGTATGGGCTGCGGAGCTTTCCCCAGGTTTTCTATAGCTTCAGACCCCGGGTTTTTAAACTTCCCGATAGGTGCAAGCATGGTTTTTAAGCTTTCAGACCTGGCTTCTACTGCACCTAGTTGAATTCAGGGGCATGGGTTTTCTGGCTTTCTAAGTGGGGAAACCCAAAAAGGGAAAAAAGGGGGCTGAGGGGAAAATGAAAACAATTTTAGTGAGGGAAAAACCCAAATTTTAAAAAGGAGCCTGTTTACATAGGTTTATGCCCCCCTTTTTCTAGGGAAAGCACAAAACTTAAATGTCAGACCCGTTGTTTTCCCGCGCTGTGGCCCCCTTTTTCTGTAAGATGCAAAAAAGTTTTAGAGCATTTATCCTAAATTTTATTCATGAAGCAGGTGTTATCTCCCCCACCAAAAGTTATTCCCCCTGTTTCAAACCCATTCAAAGTAATTGGTTTGTCAGTTAAAAGGGGGGCGGGGGTAGGGGCCCAGGTGGGCGGGGGTTTGAAAAAAACTGACAAAATTTAAGGAATCTTTGGGAAAGACTTTCTTGCTGAAAATGCAGATTTGAGCTTTTAAAAACAGAAAAATTCAGCATCTTAAAGAAATAAGGGAACCGGTGGGGAAAAAAGCAGGGTTTTGGAAAACTAGTTGTGCTGCCCTCAGCCAGGGGGGGCAAAAAAACTATGTGACAGGTCTCCTTTTTTAAAAATTGTTTAAAAAAAAAACCCTTGGAAATTTTCTTGTTTTATTTGATTTATGGGGGTTATGCATGGCTATGATATAACCCATTTTAAAAGCCACTTTGGGCGACAGGTTTTTGGGAAAAGGGGTTTTTTTCCTTTTTCTGGCGTTTCAAAAGCACCTAAAATTTAGGGGACCCACGAAGTCTAAAAAGCCTTTTAATTTTTTAATTTGGTTTAAGGCGGGAAAAAAAAATAATTGGGGGTTTTTTTAAAATTTTTAAGGACTTTTAAAATTTTTAAAAAAGGCCATTTTAAATTTAAGGGAAAAAGGGGGTGGTTTTTTAGGGTTGTTAAAAGGTAGGGTTTTCGGTTTACACCCACAAAACTTAAAGAAAATTTTAAAATAATTGGGTTCCTTTCTTTAATCTTTGGGCCCTTTTCGCCTGTAAGGGAAAAATTCCTTGTTCAAAAAAGGGGTGGTTAAAACCTGGGGGAAAATTTGGTGGGGTGTGGGGATTTTAAATTTATTAAAAAAATGGGTTTTTTTTCCCTTTTTTAAAAAAAAAAATACTTAGTTCAAAATTTTTAATTTAAAATTAAAAAAGTTGGAAAAATAAAAAACCAAATAAAGGCTTGGAAATTTAAAAAGCCCCTTAACCCCAACTTTAAATACTGAAAAAAAATTTATTTTATTAATTTTCCAAAAAAAGTTTTAAAAAAATAAATTTCCTTTTTATTTATTTTATTGAACCATTTTTGGGGGTCCCTCTTAAAAAATTAATTTTTAAAAAATTTAAATTTGGGGGCCCCAAAAAATAAAAAAATAAACTCTTAAAAATTGGGTTTTTAATAAAAATTTTAAAAAAAAAATCCCCTTTAAAAATAATTTTACAAATTAAAAAACCCCCCATTATGGTTAAGGAAAATTTTTAAAAATTTAAAAAAAATTTTTTTTACATTAAAAAAAGAATCTATTCAAAATTTTCCTCTTAACCCCCCCTTCTAAACCTTAATGCATGGCCCCGGGGGGTTCCCTTTGGGCCTTTTCCCCTCCTTGGGGGGCCCCTTTTAAAAAAACCGCCCGGGTTTCCGGGGAAGGGGGGGGGCCACCTTAGGGTCCCCACCCCCTATTTTAACCAAAACAAAAATTGGTTTTCACGGCTTTGTTTCCTCCCGGGTTGGCGCCATGCCCCCCCTAGGCCGGGAAAAGGAAAAAGGGGGTAGAAAATTAAAAAAAAAATTGTCCGGTAATTTGGAAAAATTTGGGGCCGGTTTACCTTTAAAAAGTTAAGCCCCCCCAATCTTCCCGGGGGGGCCCCAAAGTTGGAGGGGGTTTGGAATTTTTATTAAGGGTCCTATTGCCTTACCTTGGACCAAAATACCCGAAAACCGCCCCAAGTTTTGAATTGGCTTTCCCCTGTGCCTTTGTTTTTTTAAACAAATTTTTTTTGTGCCCAAAAACCTTTGTTTTTTTGATTTTTAATTGGGGGGGTTACCCCCTTTTTGTTTCCCCCAACCCCCACCCCGGGAAAAAAACCCCGTGGCGGTTTCGGGCCGGATAACTTTCCCCCTAAGGGATCGGCCCTTTTTGGGCCTGGGTCTGGTAAAGGGAAACCCCCACTTGATTTCCCCCCAATTGGGGGTGGGGGGTTTTGGCATTTTTTGGCCAAAATTAAAGAAACCTTTTTTTCAATTATTTTAAGGGGAAAATTTAAAGTTTTTCCAAAATTTTTAATGCCCCCCAACCTTTGGGCAAAAGGGGGCCGTTTTTAAAATTTGAAATTTATGAAACGGGCCAAAAAACCCCTTTTTTTTTCAACCAAAATTTTTCCCCTTTAAAAATTTTTGGGAATATTTTTGGGGGGGTTGGGTTTCCAAATTTTTTGTTTTTCCCCCAAAATTCCCAGGTTTTTTTAAAAATCGGTTTTTTAACAGGGATCTTTTTCCCCTTTTTGGGGGTCTTTTTCCCTGGGGCAATTCCAAAATGTTGGGTCCCTTTAATTTTTTTGGGGGGGGCAAAATTTTTTTGCCCCTTTTTTAATGGCCCCAATTTTTTTTCTGTTTTTAGGTTTTGGAATCCCTTTTTTTAAAACCCCATGTATTTAGGCTTTTCCCAAAAGGGGCCCCCTTTTTTGTTTAAAAAGCAAAAAATTTTTTACCAAAAACACTTTTCCCCCAAAAATGGGGGTTTTGGGGGGAAAAACCCAATCGAAAAAGAAAATAAGAAATGGGCTGCAAAATTGGGGAAAGCCCGGACCCGAACCCAGGGCGCTTGGGGCAATGGAAATTTTTTAAGGGGAAAAATTTTCCTATTTCTAACTTAAAATCTAAAAAAAGGGAATTTATTAATTTTAAAATCAAAAACCGGGATCAAAATTAAAAAAATCTAAAATTTTAAGAAAAATTTGCTATAAAATTTTTAAAAAAAGGTCCCAAAATTTTGGGGAAAAAAACCTTTTAAAAAATTTTTTTTAAAACACCTTTAAAAAAATTTCTAATTAAAAAATTTTTTTGTTTGTTTTTAATTTAAAAAATTTTTACATTAATTTTTGTGTATTTAAAGGGTTTTTTTTTTTTTCCAAATGATTAAATTTTAAGCTGGCGGGGCCCGGGGGGTTTTGGCCCCTTTTTTTTCCCGTTTGGGGTTTTGGGGGGCCCTTTTCCTTAGGGATGGGGGCCCCCGGTTTATCTCCCCGTTTTCCCGGACCCGGGTTTCCCGGTTCCCCCCTTTTTAAAAACCCCCCCCCTTAAGGCGGGCAGGTGGGCTGGGTTTTTAAAGGGGCCCCTTTCCCGGGTAAATTAATTTGGGGCCTGGTTCCCCCATAATTTTTACGCCCCCCCATTTCCCCAATGTTTGGGGGTTTAAGGGGGTTTGGGAGTTCCTTAAAATCCCCCTTTTTTTACCCTTTTTAAGCGGGGGGCACTTTTTTTTGGGAAATTTGCCTTGCCGCTCCCCATTATCCCGGGGTTCCTACATCAGGGCACATTATACACTGAAAAATGAGACTCGACTATTCACTTCGACGTGCCTTCCTTCATACATGTCGCCCTATGTGTCCCAGAGTTTGAAGGGGCACATTCAGTTGCAAGAACATTTTACCTTTTTGTGGTGGCTTTCCTCTGTCTATCACTATGTGGGTCCTTTAATATATGACGCAAATATTTATACCTTGCCCCTTATTCTGCTACTTTTGTTTTTGTTATTAGGTGGTATCCTAGTTTTCTATGAAGCCCTATGAATTCTAGCTATGCCCCTGGGACCATCCATTTGTCTTAAAAGACAAAAATGACCAACACTTTCACACTGTCATGGCTGAAAAACCAATGCAAAGAGACTCAAAAAGTACAGCAGCACTCTGCAAATGCAGTTACAGACAGACGTTGAACATATGAATTATTTTAGAATCCATTGCTGCTATCTCGTATACATGAAAATCTGAAAAATGTATTATTTATTAAATTATAAGAGTCCAACCACCGCACAGCGACCTCATTTCAAATGGGAAACTATTCAGATTCTGCCTATATTTGTTCCTAAAAAAGGCCTCCATACTTTTCAGGGCAAGTTTCAGCCATACTCTGTTCTGGTTAAAACAGCCTAAAATGGATGAGCTGGATAATTTTTTGTGTTTGTTTTTACATTTATTTGTACTGTGTCCCACAGGGTTATCATTGTGATATATTAAAGGGTTATTGTTGTTTCAGTGATTAACTTTAAGCCTGTAGGCAAAGATAAATAAAGACTATTACCAAATACATTACTGTTGAGATTTTGCTTCTCTTCAGATGTAGGAGCAGATCTTATCTCCTACTTTTGCAGACAAGTTTCCTAGTTACCAGCCACCTCTACCTGCTCTTACTGGCTGCAGTGGTCAGGATGATGACTCACTTCCTGCTCCATTCCTTATCTTGAAAGACCTGAGCTCATTTACATTACTTACTGACAAGCTTTAACCATGTAGAGCTCTTAGGCTTTGTGTAGTGCCTCAGAACAGTGGCACTTTGGATTCTGGGCATTCACTTTATTGCTACTATGCAAAGCCATCAACATTTTACTATCTCGGTATCATGGTTTATACTGTAATTTACTTATTTGATATTGTTAAACTCAGCTTTAATTGTTTACTATAATATGTTCAGTTTATTTGAACTGTGGGAAGGGTTAACACATAGCCAGCTACTACTGATGGACTCTGAAACATGCTATCTATGGACTGAGAAGTTTGTAATTTTCCACCTTGCAAGAAGATACACAGTTGAGTTTTGGAGGGAAAATCTCAGACAGTGACATTTACACCATCTGGAAAAGATACAGAGTCATTCCCATCGACCAGAATAGAAGCGCTATACAAATGTATGAAAGACTGAAATTGTAATGTTTTTGAAAGGGTTGTGTTTCTCTACTCCACTCCTCCCATTAGAAGATTCTCGATCATCTATAAACCGTATAAAAGGCTAGCACTCAGAGCCCTGCAGATAGAGACCAGTGATTAGCAGAATAGACTGCCAGGCTGCCTGTGTGACCACAAGAGGATTCTGAAGGTACCAAGTCACAGATCCTGGGTCACCAGCTCTCTGACCAGGAAGCCAGCCAGATTTCTAAGCTACAGACCCTGGGGCTGCTTAGGCCCTTTCTCAGCACAGAGCCTTCGTCATGGGTATACTGCAGACCCCTGACTTATTTCCTATTGGGGTGCACCACGCCTTATAAACCCTTCAATAAAGCAGAAACGTGATGACACCTCAATGGTGTCTGAGAAATCCAGCATATCCAGCATAGAGTTCAGACCACCACAAACCCAAGCACTGCACATGTGCACTACAGTTTACAAACCTCCAGCACTTATTTCCCTCTAACAGGATCAACTAGAACCAACTACAACCTATCCAGGAAGTCTGAGTCTGAAGCTGCTTGTAGCTCTGTAATACAGCATGGTAAAACAACCCCTTTAAGGGCAAAGTACTACAGCTTATTCTCTACACAGGGTATGCTATTGGTAAGTTAAGCATGCATTGCATCTTTATTGGCACAGCCAATTTTACCTTACTTCTGTAACAAAATTGGCAATTTAACCCCTTTGTTGACACATTCGCTTTTCCCTCCTCGCCTTTCCAGAGCCATAACTTTTTTATTTTTCCACCTACATAGACACATGAGGGCTTTTATTTTGCGGGACAAGATGTACTTTCTAATGGTGTTATTCACTATACTATAGAATATACAGGGAAACCGCAAAAAAATTCCAAGTGGGACAAATTGTGAAAAAAAAATGTATTTCTGCCATGTTTGCGGGGGTTTTGCTTTTAAGGCGTTCAATCTTCGGTCAATGCAATGTGTTTTCTGTATTCTACAGGTTGATATGCATCTGGCAATACCAAACATTTAGGGTTTCAGTTATGTTTTGGTACCTTAAGAAAATTCCAAACTTTTTCTATTTTTTAAATTTGCGCAGCAGCGCCAGTTTGTGCGACCAATAACTTTTTTGTACTAACACCTACGGACGTCAGTGAGGGTGCACTTTTTGCGGGCTGAAGTATACTTTTTATTGCTAGCAGTTTGGAATGGATGCGACTTTTTTGATCACTTTTATTCCATTTTTTAAGTGACATAAAATGATCAAAAAAACGCAATTTTGGCGTTTGGAATTTTTTTTCTTCTATGGTGTTCAGCGCACGGGATAAATTATGTTATATTTTTATAGATCGGACTTTTTCGGACGCAACGATACCAAATATGTGTAACATTTTTTATTATTTTATTGTTTTTATTTGCAAAATGGGGGACGGGGGTGATTTGAACTTTTAATACTTTTTTTTGTACTGTAAAACTTTATTTTTATTTTTTTTTACTTTTAACATAGGCCACCTATGGTACTTGACCACTGGGTGGTGCAATTGTCAATACAGTCTAATGCATTGCATAGGCAATGCATTAGAGTGTACCAAGATGGCGGTTTCCCCAGTTCCTGTCTGCGGATGGAAGTGGGGCAAACCAGGAACATGGAAGTCACAGGAGCCTTCCCAAGGCTCCCCACTTCCATTTCCAGTGGTCGGATCGTTGCAGCTATGCTGCGACGGTGCCGATCATGATCAAGATCGGTGCGAGGCACTGATCGTCATTCATTCAGACGCCGCGGCCATCTTTGCCGCGGTGTCTGATGGGTTAAACAGCGCGGGCGGGCGACGCTGCCCGTTTGCGCTGTAACGGCCGGGTGTTAGCGGCGATTAGCGATGCCCCTGCAAAGCCTCTTAGCGTCCCTGGGACGTACTCATACGCCCAGGGTCGTTAAGGGGTTAAAGCAATACTTAATCCTGACCATTTTTTTGTAATTAGAGTGTCGTTTTCTTCCTAGATACATAATGAGGCAGATTTATCAATACCGGGCATATTTATTAAAGCAATTGCGTAAGAATTTTGGCACAATTTGTGACAAAAATAATTTCATATATGCTTTATAAGACATTTATAATGTTTTTTAGACAGTTTCCTCAGAGGGGAATGGCTTTGGTTAAAGGGTTTAGTTGCACCGAAAGGAGCATGGCCTACCGTGCAAAGCCGTGTGGCAAATAAATGTGCGAAAATTTTGGCACAATTAATCAAAGGTGTAAAGTTAGACTAGACAGTCTAAACATGCATTAAGGGCCATATGTATGAAAACTGTCTAGGTCTAAAATTCACTTTGCTGCCCATAGCAACCAATCAGAGCGCCCCTTTCATTTTTTCCAGATCACGATATGAAATGAAAGGGGTGCTCTGATTGGTTGCTATGGGCAGCAAAGTTAGTTTTAGACCTAGACAGTTTTCATATATGTGGCCCTAAATCTGTCATTTATATGATAAATGTGGCGCATGGTAGCATTTTCTAGTCTTAGTTTACACTATTAATGAGTTAGACAGTATTGATAAATCTGTTCCACTAAGGCTATGTTCAAGGCTTTGGGGGTATTTGGGTGTAATTACCAAGTGCCCAAATAGGGCCGAAAAAAGAAACATTCATTAGGAAATTCTCTACATTCTCATAAGAAAGGATTAAGTTCCTTTTTCCCGCCGGGGAAAGGTGGCGGGGAAGATTTAAAGTCCCCTGAAAACTTCTTTAAGGGGTGCAGAAACGGCGCCACTATTACGCTGTGAACCGTTATACAGTGTAAACTTAGACTAGATATCAACATTGTTAAGACTGTCTAGTCTAAGTTTATACCTTCTATTAGTCTGCTTACTTAATGCCACTTACGCATTGCACACTAATCCCCTTTCCACAGATCCAAACCTCTTAAAGAGAGGCTACGCCCCTTTTGCCGGGCATAGCACTGAAGTGTCTAGAAACTGTCTAAAACACATAATAAATGTGGTATAATGCATGTACCCTATTAATTTTTACACAAATTGGACTTAAATTCTGGCGTAACTGCCTTAAAAAATGTGCCTTACTATATTGAACTACTGTGATCTACAGTACCAAATTAATTCAGTAAAGAAATATATCTAAAAATAATAGGCGTGTCTGGCACCAATTTTAATCCGTTATGGATATTTGATGTACAATTGTTTCATGAGGTTGGTATGTAGTTGGCGTACTTGCTAAACCTGCTTCATACACAGCAGGTAATGATTGACCTGCCACTAGCACCCGGGATAGAATATAACTCTGATCCAGCATTTTAATGCGTTAGATACTGAAAAAATGCAACAGCAGCAAGATTGTGGAGTGTCAAGTGGTTGACATGGTAGGCTGGAGGCCTTTAAAAAATTCTTATTGCTGTTATCTATTCCCCTATTAACCCCGGCCCAGGGGGGTGTAAAAGGAGAGCCATTAGTGTATACTGTTCTGCAATATATTCTTTGATAAGTGAAAATATTTGCAATAATCCCCCCCCTGGGGTAAGTACTTTTGGGGGGCAATAGGTATAGTTAAAAACATAAAAAAATAAACATATATTAAAAGTTCAAAACACCTCTCTTTCACCATTTTACAAATAAGATAATAATAAAATGAAAACGTTAAACATAAATGGTAGTGCTGAGACCGTACAAGTCTGATGTATTAAAATATAACATTAATTATCATATATAGTGAACGCTATAGGAAAAAAATACTAAACGCCTAACTTACATATTTTTTGTCATTTTGCGTCCTCATAAAAATTGGAATAAAAAGTGATCAAAATGTTGAGTGTGTCCTAAAACAATACTTATAAAACCACACTTCAACCCACAAAAAATTAGCCCTCAGGTTCATAGATAGAAAAATAAAAAAGTTATTGGTCACGGAAAATGGCCCTGCAATTCAAATTTAAAAATAAAAGATTTTTTTTAAAATATAATTTTTTAGAAGTACTAAAACATAATGAGAATTTAATTTGGTATCACTGGAATTGTACCAACCTACAGAAAATAGTATGTCATTTATACTAAACAGTGAAAGTCATAAAAACAAATCCCCCACAAAAATGGTACAATTGTATGTTTTTCATTTTCCCCCCAATGAATTTTTTTTTTTGGTTTATAGTATGTAAGGATTATTGTATTAAAAAAGCCCTTTTTCTCTATGTAGACAGAAAGATAAAAAAGTTATGGCTTTTGGAAGGCTTAGAGGCATTGTTAACAAAAATTACTGCAGCGGGAAGGGGTGAAACATATGGGAGTGTATTTAAAGGGAGCCTGTCAGGTGATTTATGCTGCCCTATTTGAGAGCAGGATATGATAGAGGAAGAGAGGCTGAGCTCTGTGATATTTAGGTTTATATTATTTGCTCAGGGGTTTCTGAGTAAACAGCAGAGTGAATTTGACCGGATCATTAATGACATTTGGGTCCTCTTTTACCCCTTCCCCCCATACAGTGATTGACGGCCTTCCTGTAGTGTGTGTACAAAGCAAATGTCAAACACTGGGATGGGGTGGAGAAAAAGTCTTTCAGTTTTTGTTCACGAGTTTCTGCTTTTTATCATAAGTTCAGCATAAATCAAATAACCCTATATATCACGAGCTCAGTTTTCTCCCCTATCATATAACCCCATTTTTCACAGGCTGCTTCTTCCTTATATATAACCTATATATCACAGAGCTCAAATTCTTCCCCTATATTTTAAAACCCCTTTTTTCCAGGCTCAGCTTTCTCCTTATCATAAAACCCCTTTTTATCCAGAGCTCAGTCCTTATTCATCATATAACCTATATATCACAGAGTCAGTCCTCATTCTAAAATTAACCCATATTCACAGAGCTCAGTTCTCTCCTCTATCTTAACCCCCATATATCACGAGCCCCAGCTCCTCTTTTATCAATAACCCTTATAATTTACAGGCTCAGTCTCTATTTTCATATAAACCCTATATATCACGAGCTCAGTCCCTATTTATATTAACCCTATTATCACAGAGCTCAGCTTTCTTTTATCTTAACCCTATATGCAGTATAGATAAGTGTGTCCGTTTATAACCTGTAGTCTCAGAAAAGGGGAAACACACAGGAAAGAGAGAAGGGGACAAAAAGGCGCACAAATAGTGTAGTAGATTAGAACACTCAATCAAAAACCTTAATAGAAGTGCTCACCTGAGCCAGTTGTACATAAAATGGTACAACACATTAAAATCGCATGTCCATAACAATCCTAGATCCTGCAGCTCATTTCCCCAGGGATCCATTCGTTCTCCACACACTTGGAGTAGGAGGAATATATATTAATATTAAAGCTACTAGTAGCCAAGAAAAAGGGGTGGTTCGTGGCGCTCAGATCTCCAATTGGAATTATATAGAGTATGAAATTTTAAAAAAAGGGATTTTTGAATAATAAAAACCAAAATTTATTCCTAAAATACAAAATTAAAATAGGACCTCTACGCGTTTCACACGCATCCTCGCGTGCTTCATCAGGAGTGTGTTTATACAAAGTGATATCACTCAATATATCGTGATAAACTATCATGTAATCCCGCCCTTTAAATAATCCCAACAATTTTCACAGTCTAATATACATAAGAACAGATCACTACAGTGTAAAATTCTGATAATAGCAACAACATTACATTACCAGGGCTCTAATCCAGAGAATCAAGACCCGCGTCCTGTATTGCTGTGTCGGTGCTGAACCGGAAACGGAACGGCGCGTCATAGTAAGTGCATCGCGGTACCTTCCGGCAGGCGCTGGTTTGTTTACTGCGCATGCTCTATGCCCATACCTCTGCTGAAAGCGGCTCTGGGTATTAAAAAGACTTTAAAAGTATATATATACAAGCTGGAATAACGATTATCTTATATCTGAAAATCTAATGGCTATTATTTGAAGAGAGGATGCTAAATGTTATTGAAGCACCTATTTATCTACATTCCTAATTGACCACTTCTTGAGCCTCATTCAAACCTACCCCTTTTTCTTGGCTACTAGTAGCTTTAATATTAATATATATTCCTCCTACTAGAAGTGTGTGGAGAATGAGTGGATCCCTGGGGAAATGAGCTGCAGGATCTAGGATTGTTATGGACATGCGATTTTAATGTGTTGTACCATTTTATGTACAACTAGCTCAGGTGAGCACTTCTATTAAGGACGTTTTGATTTAGTGTTCTAATCTACTACACTATTTGTGCGCCTTTTTGTCTCCTTCTCTATTTCCTGTGTGTTTCCCCTTTTCTGAGACTACAGGTTATAAACGGACACACTTATCTATACTGCATATTTACCCCGTGTTACACGGAGCCCAAGGACATAAGGCAGCCTTTATCATGGATCCATTTACTTCGAGGCATGAAGAACGCAATCAGTTAGTGGGGAAACTCTTGATGGGAGCTAAATCTTCAATGGAAGAGGACTCTATACTGGAGGTACCAGTCCAATATACAGTAGAAGAGACTAGAGCCTTTTTTAATATAGCTCGCTCTCTTGAAAGATGTTTGATCAGTGAATCAAATCAACATATAGACGAAAAGTTTTTATCTCTGTATGTGAAGGACCGTTTAATCCCTTGAGGGCTAAAAATTTACAAGCCATCACAATATGAGATAACTGATCCGGTGTTTAATCAATTATGGGTTGAGACTCTAGATACTTGCTCTCTTAATCTCATGAATCTTCTAATAAGAAAAAGAAAAGAAAATTGTGTTAGTTTAGCATCTCAGATTGTTGAATGGGGATGTGAGTTTGATAAATATAAGAACCACGTCGAGTACAAGGATATAAAAATGAAAATTAAGAGCAATCTACATAAACATGAACTTGACATTATAAATAGAAAATTGTTCAAACTCTCAAGAGATAGGATGAGTAAGTTTTCTTCTGATAATGAGACAAATGGCACCCCCCCTAATAGTAGAGGATCCACCAGTTACCACTGGGGCAAGTGAAGGCACAATTGTAAAACCTATAGTTTCATCTACAGGTTTAGAGGAGAAAGATTTGGTTGTGCGTAGTAAACAGCCAATTGCCCCTAAAAAACAAACACCTATAATAAAGGTAAAAAGACAGGTACAGAAACTTATGCTTCAGCAGCAAAAGGTAATAAAATAACATCTATACCAACGAGATTAAATACGTCTACTAATAAAATTAGACCAAATTTGTCCTGCCCATCAGGAGACAGTGCTCAGAATTTAATTAATAACACAGCATCCAAAGTAAATATAGGAGATTTTACAACACACGATGGATCCCAACTTATCCCCACTATCATTGGACAGTAGTTTCCTTACCCTTACACCGAATCTATCCACACAGAAAAATAATGACCGAGAGATAATAGTCAGTGGCAATGATGATTCAGTGCCATCTGCTCAAAACAATATAGCTAACCCTCCTTTTTTAGGCCTCAATTCAACTTTAAATATGCATACAGTGTCACAAGAAGTACTTCTGACCCCTATAATATCCGAGAGCAGCACAAGAAAACCAAAATTTCAAAAAGGGGGACAAGGGGCCACCTCAGTAGCAGAAGGAGGCTCAGCCAGTTCAGATCCCAAAAAAACAAGATAGATCTAAGATGAGGCCCAATGTAGTTAAAATATTTAATCTCTCCAAACATAATTTAACCCCAGAGGAGTCTGGTGTACTCCAAAAGGGTCTCAATTTCTTTCCGGATAACTCTTTGGAGTCTTTTGTAGTGTTCAAAGATTTACAAAAATATATCAGAAAATTGACTCTTCATAGATTTTTTTCTGATACAGAGAAATAAACATAAAAATGATATTTCTAAAAGGGAAGATTTTATCCATCAGTCAGTATTGCCTTCTAAATCAAGGTTTTACCCCACTTGGGCCCAGGGTAACCATATTGGTCTCTTCAACCAATTGGTTATCGAGGACCTAAGAAAAGTCAAAGGTAAAATTCCTTGTAATGGTAACCTTACAACAGCTCAGAAAAAAGCTATTAAAACTTTAAAGAACAATAATGAGATCATAATACGTAATGCAGATAAGGGGGGGATCCATTGTAATTCAAGATACCGAGGTATATAGAAGGGAGGCATATAGGATTTTGGATGATCCAAAATACTATTGCAAAGTAGAGGGAAGTGTTTATTCCACACTGCAGGAGAAGTTTTTGAAATTTTTAAAAGATGCGTTAGCTATAGGGGCCATAAATCAAAAGGAGTTGAAAGTTTGCTTATCAAAAAGCCAAAGATCCCTTTCTTTTACCATCTCCCAAAGGTGCACAAGGATGTCGTTAACCCACCTGGGAGACCCATTGTCTCGGGAATTGAGTCTACACTCTCCAACCTGTCCCAGTTTTTAGACATTTATTTACAACCTTATGTTATGTCTTTGAGAAGTTATCTGAAAGATTCCGATCACATCATTAGGGAATTGGCAGGTATGGAATGGAGTGACTCATATAATTTTCTAACCAATGATGAGGTAGCTTTAAATTCAAACATCATACACACTTGTGGGAAACAGACGTTCAGTTTATATATGTAGGAGGATGATGGAATGCCCGAGGTGAGGAGAACTTTCCTCTTAGTTGGCTCGCGATTGATCCTCAAAAATAATTTCTTTGAGTACAACGCATCACACTACCATGAGCAGGTTGGCACGGCGATGGGGAACCTGTTTATGGGTAATTTTGAGGAATTGTATATCCTCTCCGATTACAACCCTTTCAGATCAAAAATAGTGTATTATAAGAGGTTCATAGATGACCTGATCTTCATATGGAATGGGTCTCCAGAGGAGGCCGCCAGTTTTTTGAGTGAACTAAATATGAATTCAGCAGGTATCACCTTCACATCCACAATAAATGGAAATAGCATACAGTTTCTGGATCTAAATTTGTATCACAATAAGGGCAAATATTTTGCATCTAATACCGTATTTTTTATCCAGTGGATTTGAATAATTTTATCCATTTCACAAGCAACCATTATAAGAAATGGACAAGAAATGTGCCATTTGGGCAATTCCACCGAATCCGATAAAATTGTACTTCAGATGAAATCACAAGTCCTTGTTAAGAGATTTAGAGAAAAAGGGTATCCCAGAAAACTTGTAGAGGAGGCAAAGGATAGAGCTTCTAAAAAAAACACAAAACGAATATGTTCATTCCGTTAAACCCAAGGGAGATGGAGAATGTTTTAAACTTAATTTTATTACTTCTTATTCATCCCAACATGAAGAACTCCGAAAAATTTTAAACAAACATTGGGGAATTCTGCGATCTAACCCCGTTTTGAAAACAGAAATCCCCTCAAAGCCTAGAGTCACCTACAGAAGAGCTAGCACTTTAAAAAATATCATCGCACCTTCACGGGAAAAAAGTGATAAACAAAAAGTCACAGATAACAATAGAAATGAAAAGGAGTCACCCACTGTAGAAAAAGCTCGTCAAGGAGGAGTTGTAGCTTGCAAATTTCCCACATGGAAATGCTGTGGAATTCTGTGAGAAGGAAATGAGTTCACCGACTCTTTCACACTGAAAATTAAATAATTAAATATAATTTGTCTTGCAACTGTACTAGGTATTTATTTATAGCAACATGTGGTTGCATGAAACAATATGTTGGACGAATTTCTACCAAGCTCTCCCAACATATGAACAATCATAGATTCAACATCAGAAAGAAAATAATGGGCGAAATGTATTGAATTACGTACTTGCGTACTGTGTTTTTTCTTGGCGCGATCTTTAGTTTCTTTATTTGAATTATTGGAGAGTGTAGAATAACCGACAGTCATGAAGATTTTTGCCGCATTACATAGAGCGTACTGCGCCCCAATTTGTTTGGGCTTAGAGTTGTAATGCGCCATTCTTGGCGCATTAAGTCTAAGTAATGCGCCAAAAATCTGTCGTATTCTACACTCTCAGAATCCTCATATCCAAGCATTGTAACTAATAACTCGAGAGCGACATGTATGAAATTCAATATGCATACTTTTTTTTAAATTGGCGCCGACCACCACCTTCTAATAGGAATAGAGAAGTGTAGAATGACGACAGATTTTTGGCGCATTACATGATTTAGTGCGCCAGAGTTTGGCGCTTTAAGCTCTATAATCCATATAAAGTTTGGCGCATTAATGCCTATATATTGCGCCAAAAAAATGTCGTATTCTACACTCTTCTATATCTATTTTGAAATGTGGCAGGGTCTGGGCCAAGTAAAAAAAAATGGTACGCATTCCGAATTCATACATGTCGCCCAAAATGTACAGCCTTCGAGGCACTGTCGAAGACATACCAAGGTGGTGTATATATTTACAAGTTACAACCCATAACTTCATGCAGAAAATGTAGTAATAGACACCAGGGTTTAATCAATTACAAAATATGTACTGGATTTTAGGGACTTGGACACTTGATCACTGTAGGTTGAATGGACTTCAAGAAAGTGGTCAATTAGGAATGTAGATAAATAGGAGCTTCAATAACATTAACCATCCTCTCTTCAACTTAATAGCTCCATTAGATTTTCAGATATAAGATAATAGTTATTCTGACTTGGGGTATATATATATTCTTTTATAAGTCTTTTAATACCCTGAGCCGCTTTAGGCGGATAGGGGGTATGGGCAATTAGAGCATGCGCAGTACACAAACCGGCGCCTGCTGGAGGTACGCGCTTGCACTTACTATGACGTGCCGTTCCGTTTCTGGTTCACGCCGACACTGCTATACAGGACGCAGGTCTTGATTCTCTGGATTAGAGCCTTGGTATGTTTATGTTTGTTGCTATTATGAGAATTTTACACTGTAGTGATCTGTTTTTATGTATAGAAGACTGTGAAAATTGTTTGGATTATTTAAAGGGGCGGGGAGGACATGATAGTTTTATACTACAGTATTGAGTGATATTCACTCTTGTATAAAACACCTCTCTGATGATGCACGCGAGGATGCGTGTGAAACGCGTAGAGCTCATATTATGTATTTTGTATTTTAGGAATTAATAAATTTTGTTTTTATTATCAAACAATCCCTTTTTTTAATTTAATACTTCTATGTATAATTCCAATTGGGAGAGCTTCTCTCCTCTATCAGATACCCACAATGCAATAAGAGCTCAGCTTCTCTCCCATCTCTCATAGTTACCTATATACACAGAGGTCAGCTTCTCTCTTATCATTTAACCGGATTTATCATCAAATCTTCAGCTATCTCTCCTCTATCATATAACCTTATATCTCAGAGCTCAGTTTTTATCTTATCCTATTACCCTATATAGCACGCGCTCAGCTTCTCTCCTCTATCATTGTAACCACTACATATCCCAGAGTCAAGCTTCTTCTCCTCTGTCATATAACCTATGTATCCCAGAGCTCCGTCCTCTCCTCTATCACTTGTTTCCCTTATATATCACAGGACTCAGCTTATATCTCCTCTACTATATAACTTATATATCACAGAGCTGAGCTTCTCTCCCTCTATCATATAACCCTATAAATCACAGAGGTCAGCTCCTCTCCCTCTATTATATAACCCTTGTGGGGGTGTCAGCTCATAAATGGTCGCTTGATTAGCATAGACACATGTTTAGGTACAAAAAGAACATAACACATAGTGTATTGCTTACTCTTGACTGGAATAAACAAAAAATAAAGTGCTTCCTTCAGCTTCCACAGCCAAATTCGAGGACAGTCCTTTCTCAGAGGTAACAAGGCAACATGAAATACAATACTCACAGGTCAGCCATATAGATGTTCACAGGAACTTGTAGACAGCCTTACACTTCCTCACTTCACAGAGGCTTCCAGCATTATCATAGAGCTCCACCTTGAGCTGTGTCAGCTGCCTTATATATGCCTGGTAAGGTCCGGGCTGGAGTATGGGAGCAAACTTTCTCACCCGACTCTCTGGCCGCTCCATAAAAAACCCGGACCCGAACTACCACAATAAAACGGCTCAGCAACATAACATTGTTGGCAACAAATTATAGTTTTTTTTTTTTATATCACCGAGGCCAGCAACCTTGGTGATACATACATTCAGTCAACAAAGCTATCCCTGGGCTTCTTACACCCTACAGTGGGGAAAAAAGTATTTAATCAGTCACCAATTGTGCAAGCTTTCCCACTTAAAAAGATGAGAGAGGCCTGTAATTGACATCATAGGTAGACCTCAACTTTGAGAGACAAATGAGGAAAACAAATCCAGAAATCACATTGGTCTGATTGGAAAGGAATTATTGCAATTAATGGTGTAAAAGAAGTATTTGGTTTCTTACAAAAGTTCATCTCATATACTTTTGTTATATATCCTTTGTGGCAATGACAGAGGTCAAACTGTTTTCTTTAAGTCTTCACAGGGGTTGGCACATACTGTTGCGGCAGGAGGAGTCGCTTAGGCAGATTCATTCGGGCACGAGCCCCGATGAATCTGCTGTGCCCCGTGTCTCGGCGGTCCAGGCCGATGCGGTGGGCTGGAGGCAACTCAGTGCGGGCGGCGCCGACCGATCTCTCATGACTGTGCGGCTCGTTTCCCAGCGGCCGCGCAGTCAGAGTCGGGGAGGAGGCAGGACGGATCATTACCGTACTGTCTTGCTCCCCAGTATGTATCATGCGCTTGCTGAGCGCTGTACCATACTGTGGGCCGTCAAGGGGGCGTGACGCGCCGCTGTCAGCACACCCTGCGACGCTGGGATCTTGAGCCGGCAGCTGCCGGCGAGGAGGTCCCGTGCCCCGCGAGACGGCGTACAGCAGCGTGATGACATCCGTGTTACTACGCTCTCAAGCTGCAGGACAGACGCGCGGGCGGGGACTCATTTGGTAAGGAGTTTATTTTTTTAATTTTATTAGCTCCAGGGCGGGCATGTGTGGCTACAGGGGGGGGGCAGATGGCTCCAGGGGAGGGCATGTGTGGCCTACAATGGGGGGCATATGGTACAGAAAGGGTGGGCATGTGTTGGTAAAGGGGGGGATATGGCTACAGGGGAGGCATGTGTGGTACAAGGGGGGGGCATATGGTTACAGGGGTGGGCATGTGTGGCTACAAGGGGGGATGGGATACAGGGGAGGCATGTGTGGCTACAAGGGGGCCATATGGCTACAGGGGGAGGCTTGTGTGGTTACTAGGGGGGGCATATGGTCGCTGGGGGGGGGCATGTGGGGTTACACGGGGGCTTATGCCTACGGGGGGGGGACTTGTGGGGCTACAGGGTCGGCATTATGCTCGGGGGGTGAGGGCTTACAGGGGGCATATTGCTTACAGGGAGAGGGCATGTGTGGCTACAAGGGGGGCTTGGGTGGCTACCAGGGGGGCCATTGTGTGGCTACAGGGGGCATGTGTGGCTACTGGGGGGGCAATGTGTGGCGTCAAGGGGATAGGCTACGGGGGGGGGGGGGGGGCATGTGGGGCTACAGGGGGCATATGGCGGCGGGGGGGGCATGTGGGGCTACAGGGGGCATATGGCTACAAGGAGGGGCATGTGTGGGGACAAGGGGGGGCAACTGGCTACAGGGGGGGGCATGTGGGGTACAGGGGGCATTGGCTATGGGGAGGGGCATCGTGGGGCTACAGGGGAGGCATGTGTGGCTACAAAGAGGGGGCTTATGGCTAACAGGGGGGCATGTGTGGCTACAAGGGGGGCAATATGCTACAGGGGGCATGTGGGGCTTACAAGGGGGTGCATGTGGGGCTACAGGGGGGGCTTGTGTGGCTACAGGGGGCATATGGCTACAGGGGCGGGCATGTGTGGCTACAGGAGTGCATGTCACTTGATACAGGGGGCCTATATGGTAAGGGGGCATGTCACTGGCTTACAGGGGGCCTATTGTCTAACGGGGGCATGTTCACTGGCTACAGGGCATATATGGGCTAAGGGGCATGTCTATGGCTACAGGGGGCAATTTATGGCTAAGGGGGCTGTCCCTGGT
Source organism: Phyllomedusa bahiana (assembly GCA_025379985.1). Taxonomy (NCBI): domain Eukaryota; kingdom Metazoa; phylum Chordata; class Amphibia; order Anura; family Hylidae; genus Phyllomedusa; species Phyllomedusa bahiana. Next base: position 109,347 of record JAODAL010007427.1, read on the forward strand.
TAGGGGGCTATTATGGCTAAGGGGGCTTGTACTGGCTCAGGGGGCCTATATGGCATTAGGGGGTATTTCACTGGCTACTGGGGGCCTGTATGGCTACAGGGGGCATGTCACTGGCTTACAGGGGGCATATTATGTGGCTATATGGGAGGCAGTATCGTGGTCTACAGAGGGCTAATCACCTGACTACTAGGAGATATTACTGGCTATAGGGTGCAGTTAACTGGCTAGAGGGGCTAATAACCTGGCTAGTGGGGGCTACAACCTGGCTTCAGTGGGCTACTACCTGGCTTTAGGGGGCAAATATTTACTACATGGGGGTAATTTTTACCATTTGGGCTCTTTAGATGGGGATTTTGTATTGAGATTAGAAATTGTAGAGAAACGCTGATAAAAATGAGGAGTTTCTAAGATGTTTGTTGTTGTATAATTTTTCAGTGAAGATGTTCTGGTAGTAGAAGACATCCTGGCTCTGGGACAGTTGGAGAAGAAGGATAGAGAACTACTCTTTAGACGACGATCTCTGTAAAGTCACTAAATATAACTGCAGTGTATTTCATTTATAGTTCTCCTTGCGTCATACATACAAAGGTTTTTTCTCTGGAAAATTACATCCGCTAGTTCACCAAAATGGAGACGCAAAAATTCCGTGTGCTCCTGGCCCTACTCAGAAAAACTTAAGGGCCGAGCCCGGGTGTTTTGGGTCCATACATACGCCCTGGTTGGCTGTTTGTTGGTACTTGCCTCCATGCAGATCTCTTCTAGAGGCTGTGATGTATTGGGGCTGTTGTGAGCAACACGGACTTTCAAACTCCCTCCAAAGGTTTTTCTATGGGGTTGAGATCTGGAGACTGGCTAGGCACTCCAGTACCTATGGAAATGCTTTCTTAACGATAACCCACTCCTTCTTTGCCCTGGTGGTGTGCTTGCGGATCATTTGTCATGCTGAAAAATACACAGCCCATGTTTCCTCTTCAATGCCTTGCTTGATGGAAAATGTTTGCACACAAAAAATCTCACGATACATGGCCCCATCTTCTTTCATGTCACGATCAGTTCGTCCTGTCCTTTGCAGGAAACAAGACAAAGCATGATGTTGCCACACCCATAGCTTCACAGTAGTATGGTGTTCTTTGGATGCAATTCAGCATATTCTCTCCTACCAAATAAGAGGAGTTGTGTTTCTACAAACACTTCTATTTGGTTTCATCTATCCAGATGACCATTCTCCCAATACTCTTTTCTGCATCATCAAATGCTCTATATCACTTCAGATGGGCCCGGACTTGTACGGCTAAGCAGGGGAGACACGTCTGGCACTAGGGGCCGTTCTAGGCTATAATTGCATCCGGGACGAAGTGATAGAAATCCTCCCCCCCATCATCACCGGTATAATAATGCGCCACAATGCTTCACCAGATAGTTGCCCCTGTAGCCATGTAATTCCCACCTGCAAACAACACAGTAGCCCGATCAGCCAGGTTATAGTTGCCTCTGTAGCCAGATAGTTTGCCCTTGTTAGTCATGTTTTTTACCCCCATAAAAAACCCTGTAAATCCAGATGTAGCCAGTAGCCATGATAGTAGTCCCTTGTAGTCAGTGCCCCCTGTGTAGCACTACTAGTTGCCCCCTGTAGCCCTGGCTAGTTTGCCCCTTTAGCCAGTTGCAACCCTGTTGCCCTTGCTAGTTGCCCCCCTGTAGCCAGTTTGCCCCCTTGTAGCCAGTGTGCCCCTGTAGCCGTTTTCCCTGTAGCCAGTTGCCCCATGTAGCCAGTTTTTCCCGTGCAGTTTTGCCCCCCCTGTAGCCAGTTTTTCCCCCTTTAGCCGTTTTGCCCCCTGTAGCCTGTTTTGCCCCCCATAGCCAGTTGTGCCCCCTGTAGCCAGTTTTGCCCCCGAGAAATCAGAGTAAAAACTCACTTACCTTTCCAGGCGCCCCGCATCGTGTCCAGGTCCCGGGAGCCGGGGTTCATTGTAAGCGGCGTGAAGTCATCACACCGCTTACACTCAGCTCGGGGCCTTGGACGGGAGCCGAGATGTGACATTCGCAGGGGCGCTGTGGGAAAGCCGTGCGCCCCCTGCGATGCTGTGTATGTATCAGTGCTGACTGAGGCCGATACTACAGGGAGGAGGCAGGAGGGTGCGATCAGTTCTGCTCTCCTGTTACCTGCAACTGCAGTAAGTGTATGCGGCTGCGGCGAGTCTGTGGCTAAAACGTCGGGGTGAGGGGAGACTCTGGCGCCCTGGGCGATCGCATCCTCGCCCGCCCCTATGAAAAGGCCTGGTGTGGACTGCAGGATCTGAGACTCTGGCAGTGTATTGTGTTACTGATGGTTGCTCCATTTGTTACATTGGTTCCCAGCCTCTCTGCAGGTCATTCATAGGTCCCCGTGTGGTTCTGGGGGATTTTGGCTCCACCGTTCTTGGGAATCATGTTGACCCCACAGGGTGTGATTTGCACATGAAGCTCCAGAACGAGGGCGATTATCAGTGGTCTTGTATGTCTCTCATTTGCTAATATTGCTCCCCTTCGACAGCTCTTTGGTCTTCACCATAGGGGAGTTTGGGGGGAAGTTGACTGTTGTGGTTGTTTGGGACACGGTGTCTTTTATACTGATAACAAGTTCAAACAGGTCCCATTACTACAGGTAATGAGTGGAGGACAGAGGAACCTCTTAAAGAAGAAATTACAGGCCTGTGAGAGCCAGAAATCTTGATTGTTTGTAGTTGACCAAATACTTATTTCCACCATAATTTGCAAATAAATTCTTTCCAAATCAGACAATGTTTTTTTTGGATTTGTTTTCTGATTTTGTCTCTCATAGTTCAGGCCTACCTATGAAGTCAATTACAGGCCTCTCTCATCTTTTTAAGTGGGAGAACTTGCACAATTGGTGGCTGACTAAATACTTTTTTCTCCACTGTATGTATCACAGAGCTCAGCTCCTCTATTCTATCATATAACCCTATATATCAATGAGCTCAGCTTCTCTCCCTCTATCATATAACCTTATATATCACAGAGCTCAACTTTTCTTCCTCATCCTGCTCTCAGATAGGGCAGTATAAACCACCTGACTTTTAACTTGATTAATGTGAAGAGTTGATATACTGTAGCTTTAAAAAGGCCACTTGCACAGTCCTGTGCCTTTTCATTTTATGACGGACTGTTCTATATGAAATGTAACTACTACATTGGACAGGCAGTACAAGCTCATCATGTGGTCTCTTTTTTTCTCTGATTCATAGTAAGTTACAGAAACCACAGCAACAGCCCCTTTAGCTTTATTTGAGAAAGGTCCTCAACACAGAACTTGCTGATGAAATTGTTAAATATGTATACATTTTAAATCATTTCATTGCAATGCAAACATTGAACCTAGTATGAGTAATGTGATGGGGGGCTAATTAATATGTTTCTATGAATCTGAAATAATAAACCATGATTCATACAAATTTTTCTATTGTAAAACCCCATCGGAGAACTTAATCTCGTCACATAAAATATAACGAGGTCTTTGATATGTGAATAACAAATGTTATGTAACACATAGTAACTTCAGCTTCTAAAGACATAATTAAGTATTGTGTTTCAATGTTGACCCCCCCCCAGAGCTGATTTGTAGTCTTCTCTGCAGCATATAAGCATTGCCAGTAACATTTGTTGTTCTCCGGAGATGTTGTGACAGTAATCTGGCAACCCCACTCTCAATGCTCAACCCTATCTGTCATCCCCCTTAGGATGCTCAGTTAGGCATGTCATCAATAACAATGACTACTTTTCCAAGGCTGCATATAGCCTTATTCATAATAAAAGATAAGGCTGCTTTTCTCAACTTGTAAGAGTTACCGTTAGTGTTGAGCGATTATTATCGACAAAGTTGAAACCGGCACAGTTTTTATGGTGATCGGATTTTTTAGATCATGCGATAGAAATTAGGTAAAAAAAAAATCTGTGCATAATCTATTAATACGCGCTCATTTTGCGGCGCATTCCTGTAATTTTGCGGCCACAAATCAATTACAAATAGAGCAGGGTGAGGATGTGTGTGCGACGTCATAAACTGGCGGATGTGGTATGGTTGTGATAGGCTGGAAAAATCACATGACCTCGTTTTAAAAACAATAGAACAAGCCGTTTCCTGTTCAGCCCTCAGTGTCCACTCAGCCGTCCACAGCAGAAGGACGTGCCTCTGCATGTTGTCCAAACAGCTCAGCGAAATGTATTATATTTCTTCACAGAGAAACCTCTACTATTAGCTGTGATCCTTACAATTTAGTTAGATTAGAGATTGAAGATTTGTAAATAGTTAACGGTAGAGAATTTTAAAGGAGGCATCTACTGCTGTAAAGTCACGGGGGAGCGAGGGGGGTGCCCCCGCGGCTGCGAACACAGACAACTCTATAAATAATACTTATAAATGTTAACCAAAGACTTATTGAAAAATTGCAATATCTTTTATTATTAACAGTTTTTCTATTGATATATTTCCTGGATATTGGCAGCCTGAACTTATAGATACACATCTTTTCTAGTAACTGCAGGTCCTCTTGTTATTTTGCAAAACTTCCACTTGTATTATCAGATAGTACATTTTAGATAGTGTCATTTTTCAATTTTGCCTCATTCACTTTGTTGATATATCCACCTTGTACATAAATTAGAATCCAGCAAGGTCAGCACAGGTGAACTATGTGCCGTAAAAATACCTTTTAATATCCAATAACATTTCAGATACGTGTTTTTTGACATTGGGGCGCACTAACTATCTTTTGCTCATTGAGGCACCTTGCCAACTTAAATGTGAATACTGCGCCAATTTTTTAGTCACCACAGGTGAATTGATAGGTGCCAAAAAATACCTTTTATTATCCGAAACTCCATCAACTTCTCACACGATACATGTTTTTTGCACTTTGGCCCCAGTCCAGATTGTTCTGATAGAGCCAAATCCCTTGCAGATAAATTTGAATCCAGTAATAGTGTAGTTACCACATGTGAATTGATAGTGCCAAAAAAATACCTTTTATTATCTGAATACATACAGATATGTGTTTTTTGCACTTTGCCCAGTCCAGATATTTTGATAGAGCCACCTTGCAGTTAAATTTGAATCCAGCAATTGAGTAGTTACCACAGGTGATATGGATAGGTCCAAAAATACCTTTTATTATCTGAATAACATTACAGATACGTGTGTTTATTGACTTTGGTGCTAACTAACAGCATTAGTTCATAGAGGCACTTGCACTTAAATGTGGAATACAGCAATTTTTAGTCAACCACAGTGAATTGATAGGTGCCTAAAAATACCTTTAATTATCCAATACTTACACAGATACTGTTTTTTGCACTTTTGCCCAGTCCAGAATTGTTGATAGAGCCACCTTGCAGTTTAAATATAGAATCCATCAATTGGTGGTCGTTACTCACAGGTGAATTGATAGTGCCAAACAAATACCTTTTATTAATCCGAATACATTACAGCTATACGTGTTTTTTGACTTGGTAAACTACAGCTTTGTTCATTGGGCAACTTGCACTTATATGTGAATACGCAATTTTTTAGTCACCACAGGTAATTGATGAGGTATGCCAAAAACATACCTTTTATTATCCACATAGCATTACAAGATACATTATTTTGCACTTTTTGCCGCAGACCAGATTTGTTGATAGACCACCTTGCAGTTAAATTTTAGAATCCATGCATTGTGTAGTTACCACAGGTGAATAGATCGGTGCCAAAACATTACCTTATTATTATCCACTCCATAACAGATACTTGTTTTTTGCAACTTTTGCCCAGTCCAGATTTGTTGATAGAGCGCCACCGTTTGCGTTAAATTTTGAATCTCAGCAATTGTGTAGTTACCACGAGGTGAATTGATAGGTGCCAAAAAATACCTTTATACTATCCGAATACTTTCAGATACGTGTTTTTTTGACTTTGGTGCACATACAGCTTTGTTCATTGAGGCACCGTGCACTTAAATGTGAATACTGCAATTTTATTAGTCACCACAGGTGGAATTGATAGGTGCCAAAAAATCCTTTTATATCCTAATACATTACAGATACTTTTTTTTTTTGCACTTTTGCCCATCCAGATTTGTTGATATAGCCAACCTTTGCAGTAAATTGAATCTAGCAATTGTGTAGTTACCACAGTGAATTGATAGGTGCCAAAAAAACCTTTTATTATCGAATTACATTAAAAAGAACCCAAAGAAATTAACGTTTTTTTTTGCACTTTTATCTCTATAAAGTCTCCCAGTCCAGATCCCTTGTTGATAGACGCCACCTTGCAGTTAAATTTGAATCCAGGCAATTGTGAGTTTACCACAGTGAATTGATAGGGCACAAAAAAAAACTTTATTATCCGAATACTTTCACGATACGTGTTTTTTCACTTTGCGCAGGCCAGCTTTGTTTGACTTGATAGATCTACTTTGTAGTTATTTTTGAATCCAGCAATTTTTTGTTTTGATTTGATGATCTAGAATAGCTGTGATTTGCCACCTTTTAATAAGAGACTTTCCAAAACTCTTCCATACCTTCTCAAATTTGTATATTTCCTGAAACATGGAGCGTAAATGTCAGGTGGTACCGAAGCAAAGAGGACATGGAGGTAGAGTACGAGAGAAGGGTGCTCCTTCCAGCAGCTGGCGAAACTCACGCATCCAGCGGATTCATCAGTTGCAGGACCGTCAGGCCTGTCATGCGCCTGGGTCAGGTGCGCCTGTGACTCTCGTAACGAACAGCGTCGCCAATCTGTCCTTCATGGTTAATGCAACCTGCACCAGCAGTCTTACCTCCTGGTCCCTCCCAGTCACTAGGAGCCGACAAATGTCGTCAGCAGCATCAACCAGCAACCGTCCAACATGAACAGCCCAAATTCAACTCGTGTACCCACCACTGTGGAGTAATCCATTTTCTGAAGACCTCTTTGATGGACAAAATGCGGTTTTGGGTCAGAAGGCATGTTAAAAGATCAAGAGCCCAAATAGATGATTTTCTCTGCTCTGACGCCCGTTACTGATGCCATCAGAGGAGGAGAAGAAGCGGTCCAATCAGCAAAAAATCCCGGCGTTCGGACAAACGCCTTCAGTCCCCACTCTTGCTGTAGCCCCAGCTCCTGGATGCAGAATGTCAGGAACGACAAAGTCCCATGTGGTTGAGTGATGATCGATGACGACATTGCGGATCCAACGTTGTCTTTTCTAGCAGAATTTGCTTGCGAGCAGCTTCATCACTGACCCGAGGAGGAAGACGATTGGGGTAGTGTCAGTACGGGTTCCGCCTCAAAAAGGGAGAGGGCTTTCGCAGAAGTCCTGCTGGTTATGATTCCGCCAGCCACGGTCAGCGCAAACCCCGCTCCTTCGTTATCGCCTGTCAAAAAGGTCAGGACCTCCAAGCCTTGGCCATCCTTGAGCAAGCCCTCTGCTTCAACCCTCGAGTCATATGCCCTTGCCGTAAACGCATAAGAAGAGGCAAGAACCTAAGGTGGTTTAAACCACCAACAACTGTCTAGTCACATGCAGCGCATGCAGGAGTTGAAATGGAGGGAAACACTTTGGCCAAAAAAAGGGCCAGACCGACGCCGGGCTCCAACCACTGTCACACCCCCTCTGTCTCCCGCCTACTCCTCCGCCACCAACCAAGCCGTTTCCTCATCTGCCCAGTCACTCAGAGTCATGATCAGGGATCAAGCCTCCGCTTCAGCCTCCAGCGTCGCCCGAGTACCACCAGCACCACCAGAGACCCATCCCTACCCCTTCTCCTTCCGCCAGTTTGACGACCGTGCACGCCGTACAGCATGCCAGTAAGTCAGTCCACCTTCTGTCTTCCAGGTTTGGGAGCAGAAGAAACACTTTAACCCAAACCATCCCAAAGCCTAAAGCCTGAATGTTTTGGCAATGGCCAGGCATTTTGGCGTTGAAAATGTTGCCTTTCCGTCTGGTGGACACAGATGGGTTCCGCACGTCCATGGCCCTCTGCCCTGCCCCCAATACCCATGCTCGAGCAGGCATTTCTTTTGCCAGAAAACCTTTTCCCCCCGTCCCTGCCCGGCCAGCACGTGTCATCTTAAATTGAAGCGCGTTGTTGCATCTGTGGCCGAAAAGTCCATCTGACCACCGACACAAGGACAGTAAGCACGGCCCAAGGCCGCTAATATCTCTGTGACACTCACTGGGTGAGCTGGGTGATGTCTCTGGGGTGACGTGGCTCCAGTGCTCGGCGCACCGCTCTTCAAAACCGCAGGGGATGGTGCAGGGTTCTTTCCCCCAAGGTCCTCGGTGGCATCACATGCCCAGAGATAACCAGGCCGATGTTGAAATTAAATCTGTCTTGGAGACCGTCCACCGACACAGTTCAGGAGCTGTGGACGGCTCCTCCGCAACAGACCGAGCGCTGGCTGGTGCCAAGAACCTTGTGCCAGGCAGGTGGTGAGCGATAAACGGGCAAAATCTGCTGGCCCGCCCTTAAGATCGGTAGGCTGGAGCACATCCCTTGCCTGGCACATGTCTGAACCTTGTCGTCCAGAAATTTCTAAAGAGCTACCCCGTCTGGACTGCCTGCTGAGGAAGGCTCGAAGTCAAATTCGCACTTCCGCTGTTCGCTAGACCCTGCTTCGCCCGCTGCTGCGTTGCAGCGTCAGCTCGGCCTCCCCGTCCACCGTCTCATTGTTGACGTGTGCAACACGCTGGAATTCCACCCTCGCCCATGCTCCCATCGATTGTGGCAGCAGCGCAATGCCTTACGCAGTACGAGTGGACACATGGCCGACAGCAGCGGTGCAGACTCGTCGGGGTGTTGAGCCACCGAGAGTGGAGCAGGTTGATAAGAGCATCCATCTGCACCATCCATGCCAGTTTTGAAGAAGCCACCAAAATGGTCAGTGCGGACAATGCCCTTGTCAGCATGAGCATTGTGGTGGAACTAGTTTCTGGAAACGATCGTTGGACACTCTGAAACAACAGGTCCCCGCCACGACGGAGGAGGAGTAACGGACACAGATGCGACAACGGCAGCCTTTCTCCTCCGTCAAATCACAGGGCCCGACAGTTTCACAATTTCAAATCGGTCTTCATTAAGGCAGTGGTTCGGGTCCAGACTAGTGCAACGGTGGCGCATTCAGCTCTTCAGGGTGCAATCATCTCAGGCAAGTCAGGGGCTGTGCTGAGCTGTGCCGGAGGCAGCGGAAGAGGAGGAGGGAGAGACAGGCAAAAGAGGAGGAGGAGGTATTCCTAGACAACCCGATGTTACCGACGTCCCTGCCTTGGAAAGAGGTTGGCGTGAATTTGAGGCTGAGGAGGAAGATGAGGTGAAGATCATGTTGCTAGTGCCCCCTCGACCCAGAGGCTAGGGAAATCAAGGCTCCATCTCCACATGAGTGCTTGGGATTCTCCATTTCCTCCAACAATGATCCTCACAGTAAGGCCATCAAAATGAACAACAGTTACTGGGTGGGCCACCCTCCTGGATCCCCGGTACAAACCTCAGCACTTTCCTTCCACCCACCCAAATAGAGAGTAAAATGCAGAAATGAGACCTTGCTGATTGATCAACTGGAGACAACTGTTTCGTCTGCTTCACATTCCCCAAATGTCACCGTGAACAACATCATGCGACGTGACAGCAGAAGAGTGCCAAGTAGGCATAGCTGCAAGCCAGCAGGCAAGGTGGCAGAAGCCTAATGGGTGACCTCTGGCAATTCTTTGTTTACCACCTCTCCAATGCATGCAAGCAGGCACACATCCAACACACTCAGATATCACTTAAGATCATTGAGGCACGACTACTGCGTCTCAACACCGATGTTTTGGATTGTTGTTTTCCGGACCCAATAGACTTCTGGTATCCAAAATGGCCGCATGGCCCGACTGGCTCGTCACGCCATAGAGGTTTTGTCCTGCCCACAGCCAGCTTCATATCTGAGCGTGGGAAGGACCTTCAGCACAGCTGTGAGGAGTCATAACAGACAAACGCATCCGGTCTTTCCCACAGATAAGTGGATCGTTTCACTTTCATCAAGATGAATCAGGCATGGATCTCTGAAGATGTTGTGGCCCCCAATTCCCGAGGTCACCGATTAGTTTTGCCGGTCCTACATCACACACCTCTTCAAACAGAAATGGTCTCTTGAAAAATGTTTTTTAAATGATCATTCTTAACTGCAATTTTTTATTCTCCTGTCCCAACAGTTCATTTTGCTGTTGTGCTGTGAGGAGACTGTAAAAGACAGCAAGGTTTTATGACAACACCGTATTCCATTTACTTACTTCACCTTAAGAAGTTTTCGCATAGGTCAAATGGTTTTTGAGGTCATGTTGCTTGTCGAATACAGCTATTATTAGGTCCTTTGGAACAGAAATGTGGCTCTTTAAGTGGCATTTATCCCTCATCAATTTTAACTATGGCTGAAATTCATATTATAATTTTTTGGGGTCATGTAGCTGTGAGATACAGCAATAATCATGGTCCTTTGGAATAAGGGAGAACAGAATATGTGGCTTCTAAGTGGCATTTCTTCCCTCTCACAATTTTTAACAGTGGCTGAGAAGTCATTTTTTATAATTTTTTGTCCATGCTGCTTTGAATGCAGCAAATACTACAGGTCCTATTTAAAAAAAAAATTTGTTCTTAACAGACATTTGTTCTTCACAATATGCGTCCCAAAGTGGTCAAGGTCATGCTTTGAATTTTTGGGGCATTTTGCTTTGAAATGCAGCTATTACTACAGTCCTATATAAAAAAATGTTGTTTCCTCCAACAGACATTTGTTTCTTACAAAAATGTCCAAGTGGCTCAAGAAGTCATGCTTTGAATTTTGGGGCATTTATGCTTTGAAATGAGCTATACTACAGTCCTATTATAAAAATTTTTGTTTCTAAACAGCATTTTTTCTTCACAATTGTCAAGAGTGCTCAAGGGTGGATGGTGCTGTCAGAAACAGAATAGGTAGGACACTGTTAATGGACACATATTGGCAGAAAATGACTTGTTTTAGCAAGATCTTTAACATAGCTAACAATCCCTGTATTGAGACAACCATTTAATACAATTAAAAAAAAAGAGAACAAAGGACATGGTGGGATTCCATCGCTATTTTAAAAATGTGTTTTCTCTTAGAATTAAACTACTAAAAAAACTTTGCATGTACAAATAGCTGGTAAAAAAATTCCTCTAGAATTGTACAAGGGAGGTACAGGAAAAACTTGACCCAGTTTTAGTTATTTCGAGGACAAGGAGACATGGAGCACGGAGTCAAGAACAAAGTACAGAGGAAAAAAAAAAAAAACAATTTTCCCTCCAGCACGTGAGTAAACATGAGAAAAAGAATGCCAAGAAAAAGGGCACCTGGGTGGAACAGGAGCGTTAACCACCAGTATTGTCCAGTGAAGCTCAATTGTCCGCACTCATACGGAGGGGCATTCGCTAACCCAGGTCTTGACTGTTAACTGAGGAAGGCTGAGTTCTCACAATTCCTCTTCCGCACCTCTCTTGCCAGCACGGACAGTTATTTTGTTGCTGCATCATCAGGGGCAGTTTACCTGCGTGTTAATAGATGACAGACGCCAGCCCTGGCTCTCACCGCACCCACTGTAACTCTAGCCGTGGTTCATGGCTGTGGGGCAAAGGACAGGTTGGTCAATGTCCAGTTTAAACTAAAATGGTTGAAATACTCCTTTTTCCGCTCTTTTTTAAACTGGGCTCAGACAGGTTTAATGGTGATACAGTGGCCCAGGACAGTGGACAGTAAAATGTCCAGTTCAACAAAATGGTGTTTGAAAGACTCCTTTTCCGGCACTTTTAATCTGGGGGTCAAACAGGTTTAATGGCATACAGCGGTCCAGGAACAGGTTAGTCAATGTCAGTCAGCTAAAATGTGGTTGAAAGACTCCTTTTTCCGGCACTTTTTTAATCTTGGTCAGACAGGTTTAAGGGTCATGCGCGGTCCATGACAGGGGTTTGTCAATGTCCAGTTCACTAAAATGGTAGTTGAAAGACTCCTTTTTCCGGCACTTTTTTAATCTGGGGTCAGACAGTTTAATGGGTCATACTGCGGTCCAGGACGAGTTCCTAGTCAATGTCCCAGTTCACTAAAATGGTGGTTGAAAGACTCCTATTTCTGGCACTTTTTAATCTGTGGGTCAGAACGAGGTTTAATGGTCATTCTGCGGTAACAGGCAGATATTAGTTAGTGTCCCAGTTCAACTAAAATGGTGGTTCAAAGAACGCCATTTCCCGCACTTTTTAATCTGGGGGTCAGACGGTTTAATGGTCATACTGCTCTGGGACAGGTATAGTCAATATCCAGTTCAACTAAAATATTGGTTGAAAAAAAAACCCTTATTTCCAGCAACTTTTTAATCTGGAGTCATGCAGGTTTTGGGGCTCATGCTGCTTTCCAGGACAGGGATATTCAATTGTCCATTCAACTAAAATGGTGGTTGAAAGCTCTTTTTTCCGACACTTTTTAATCTTGGGTCAGACAGTTTTAAGGGTCATGCTTGCGGTCCAGGACAGGGTTTGTCATGTCCAGTTCAACTAAAATGGTGGGTTCAAAGACTACTTTCTCCGGCAGCTTTTTAATCTGTGGGTCATGTCAGGTTTTTAGGGTCATGCTTGCGTTCCAGTACAGGGATATTCAATGTCCAGATCAATTAATATTAAGGTTCAAATAATACTGCCCTTCTGGCAACTTTTTTAATTTGTGGGAGAGCGAGGTTTAAGGGTCATGCTGTGGTACAGAGACAGGGATAGTGAATGGTGTGGACTTTTTTTTTCTGTGGCTTTATAGCCTAAGTGTTGTTGCCGTCAAGTTGTAGCAGGAATCCATTTGACTGTTGTGGCTGTTATTCTAGCTTCTCCAGCCTGGTATTGAGGTTTAGAGAAATTGAAGGGGTTTGAGGGTATGGGTGTTGCTCTCTACCATAGACCTTAATATGGTCCATAGAATAATTTCTGGTTCGCGATCATAATCGACGATGCTCACTAACAGTGGGGGGGGGGGGGGGGGTATCGAAAAACCTTATCGATGGTGCATCGACAATCTGACTATCCGCGCCGATGTCGATAGCCAACATAATCGCTTTTCAATTGCACTTAGTTTACTCGGGCGGTTACATATTACGCGATTTATACATAGGCCATGACGCCTGAATATAAGTCGCAGGCGGTACCGCCTTTTTACTTTTCTGCCTAACAAAAAAGTGGAAAACTAATTGACTCAAGGTAAAAGCCTAGTTGAAAAATCTAGGATCATACTGGTAAATTAAAAAAATAAAAAAAGGATGCGCAATAAAATAAACCTCTGCCGAGTGTATGCAGTTTAAAGTCCCCTCTATCATCTTAGGCAGGTACAGATGTCCCCATAGTAAGTGGTTAAGTTGATGGCAGGTAATTCAGTATGTTCCCCAAGTATAGGTGCAACCATAGCAGGTTATAAGGACAGGAATATGTCCCCGAATAGTAAGGAGCATGTCCATGCTGTCAGTGGTTATCGGCAGAAAACAGTCCCTCATGTAGCACGTCTGACCACATCATGGACAAGAGATGAAAAATAAGTACCCACTAATTCATTGAAAAACTTCATGACACTACTTCCTGAAACTAGTACACTCCATATATCAGGAAACGCAGTTTATAAATAAAAAAAAAATTGAAAAAAATACACGCCCTAGATGTAAGCAATCCGACTTATCAGTGCTCTTTAGTGGTCGTCGAGTCATTCTTGCACAGGCGGCATGATGTCATCAGGCCGCACAGGCAGTGTGATGACATAGCATGCTGCCTGTGCCGGAAATTCCAGACAGCCGCAAGTCTGCGGCCGTCCAGAGTCTACTGTGGAGTAGGTAACGCTCGCTCTCTGCTCCCACTCGGCTTATACTCGAGTATATATGGTAGTTTGATTGTCTACCTGTGTTTGCCCCTGTACAAGCTGATATGTAACATGAGCAGACTGTCACTGTGCTCCCTTTTGGGCTCCATCAGTTAATGGGAATCTACCACTAATATATATGCTGCTACATATTGTTTTCTTCTTAGCTGCATTAATTTTCAGATTTTTTTTAATTTCTGTTTTCTGTATATGATTATGGGGGCAGCCATCTTGTCCACGTTGCTTTTAAACAATTTAGAGATATGCTTTACATCAGCTACATGAACATAGGAGTCTGTGAAAAGGAACAGACCTATTGACTTCTATTGAAGAGTTTTTTTAGGCATGCTATGTGACCTGGAGAGAAGTTACTGTGCAGGAAGGGGACACTGTGACTATATCCTATTGTGAATGGTAGATGCTGTATTATCTTTACAGTGCTGTTATTGAGGAGACTACTGATAAATTTTCTCTACAGAACAGGAAGTGTCAGACTATAATTAGGCTTAGTGACCAAAGTGAAAACTGCTAGATTTTTAAAAAAAAAACATTGACATTGATATATAAAATTAATAAAAACTTTTTTTTATTACATACCGTATTCTCTTTGAAAATAATATTTATTGCATTGAAGAAGGGAAATGCAGAATTGCCTGGGAAAAGCAGGATACAGGACCTGTAGACACTTCAGCCATGCTGCATTATGAGTCCAGGGCCGCCTTCAGTAATTTCAGGGCACTATATAGCTAAAGTGTCTTGCCCTTCCTCGCTCATTATCAGTTCCTATCTTGCACCATACCAAAGAGTCCTTTTTTGACTGTAGTACTTAGGGCGACATGCCAGAAAAAGAGGGGCCACCACGCCAGTTTTAAGGCGTATTAAATGAGTGTGTAGTGCGCTTGAATGAACTTTGAAAAATCTTATATACCTTGCATAGTATAATTGATGCGCCTAATCTAGGCGTATAGCATATCACTGCTACCATTGCTACTTTAGGCGCATCAAATATGCCAGACTAAAGTAGGCGTATAATGCGCCTAGTTTTGGTGTACTACAGTACATTTATATAGAGAATAGGGCGTCAACAGTTTTTTGGCACAAGATACACCCAAAAAAATGGCACAGACTTAATAGGACATGTTGCCATTAGTCTTTGTAGGGAGGTGCGAAGTGAGTCTTCATAGGGAGGTAAACGAAATGCAGGTTAAATAGAGTGCCTGAAACAGAAGTAGATGAAGCATGAACCAGTGTAAAGAAGAGCTGTGGAAATAATCTAGTCATGCCAGAGTTATATAGGTCACTGCTTAATTTAGATTTTCTTTATTTTTAATGAAATACAGATTTCCAAATAATTATCTTATTGAATATTTAAAAATGCCATTCACAGATTTAATCTCCATTGCTTTGCTTCACCTTTGAAGACTATATACAGCAGATAAAATAAGTATTGAATACTTCACCAATTTTCTATGTAAATCTATTTCAAAAGGCGCTATTGACATGAAATTCTCACTAGATGTTGGTAACAACTCATCCAATCCACACACAAAGTTCTTGTGTTCATAAATGATGTTATGTGTAATGAGAAATGACACCAAGAAAAACACAAACAGAACTTCTATGCTGCCGCTTACCCCTATATATGATTACCGTTGTGTTTCAGTGCAGGCATGCACCTCTTCGCCTTCCTTCTGATTGTTGCCCGGGTTAGTGTGGTTTCCACATCCACACGGAGAGGCCACCAGTCAACGCCTCACCATGACAAGCGTGTACTCCAAACAAGGAGAAAACTCCAGCGGGTACGGTATCCACAATTTATTCAAGATTTAAGTCCACAGGACAGTGAAAAAAAGCATAACACGCTTGTTATGCTATTTTACACTGTCCTGTGGACTTAAATATTGAAATAAATTGTGGATACCTTACCCGCTGGAGTTTTCTCCTTCTTTGGAGTACACGCTTGTCAAGAAAAACACGTTTATTGAAATGTATTTAATTCTTCATACAAAAGCCTTTTGTTGGTTCAAGACGCCTCCTG